>JAEIIU010055942.1:0-31911 GCA_018874675.1 Drosophila baimaii
ATAAGTAACAAATTATCTGCAAGGGTATATAAACTTCGGCTCCGCCCGAAGTTGGCCTTTCTTACTTGTTCATTTTATTTTTGTTTTTATTGTGATCTTTTTAGTGTACTTTTTTTTGTATGATGACTGTGTTACATATACAATTTGTATCTTTGTATCTTTTGGCCGCAAAGAAAGGTTCGCTATCCGTCTCTTTCCTGTTCTCTGATTGCCTTTTCGAATTAAAAATTAGTTGAATTGTCAATGCAAAAAAAGCAACACACCAGCCAAACACACACACACACAAATGCAAAATGTGTGTGTTTCGTAATACACAGTTTGGCCGCTGGTTTTTGTTGTTGTTATGGCGTCTTTCTTCATTTACGAATTTCATGGATTTCCCTTAAATAATTTTGGTTGCTGTCTTCTGTTGTTGTTGTTGTTGTTGTTGAGAAACCCAAGTGACTTTCACTGCCAAGCCAACGAAATAACAAAAATAACAAAGTAAAGAAAAAATATATGTGTAAAAAAAAGAGCAGCAACTCATTTCGGGACCAACTGACTGACTGACTGAGTGACTCCGCTCTGCCACATAAAACCACAAACTTAACTGGATTTCATTAAATTTACACTTTATTTGGCTTTTGCTGTTTTATTTTTTGTGCAATTCTCTTATTACCTTTTGGCGGGATGAAAGTTCACACTGAAGGTTTACTTAACACTATGTTTTTTTTTGGGCTGATGAGCAGAAGATACTCCCTATAAGTGGCAGTAGACTTCCTGAAGGATTTTTGGTTGTATTTTTTTTTGCAAATTGTTTACGCAATACCTTTCAAAAGCGGAACTAACAATTATTTTATGTTTACAATCAAGCTGCAGAGTGTGGTTGTGGTTATTTCTGTTTTTTAACTAAAACTTTCCACTCAGCTAAATGATAAAATATAAATGTTTATATCTGTGACTACGAATGTAGGATATTTAATCAATTTAACAAAGTATCCATTACTTTGTCTACGAAATATATACTTCATTTTTTAAACTTTACCCCATTTCTTTCACCCAGAAATACCCTTTTTAAAATGTTTTTTTGCAACACTTCCCCTCACAGTAATTAAGGACTAGGTGTAATTGGATTTGGTTTACCTTTGATGGAACCGCTGGAGTTATTTTGTCCCGCTGGCGATTGGACGTTGCTTTGACCGAGGTTGTTTGCGTGTGCTTCCAGTTTCGAAGTGACGCTGCTCCACATGTCAAACATACGTTGCGTATACATAATTATTAATGAGAAATGCGAAGCTTTGGTGACGTTTGTAACGTTTGCTGTTGCCGATGACGATGTCGCTGCAGTTGATTGGCCAAATAGTTATATGTATGTACACTTGGTATCAGTTGTTGCAACCGCTAACACCGCACGCACACACACACACACGCTCGCTCATGCCGCGGGCATACGAGGCGTATGCGCAATCTGGCCGCACTTTGCAGTCGAATGAATTTGAACTTCGCTTGCTTTTTAGTTGTAGTTTTAGTTTTAGTTTAACTTGGGTTGTTTTGTAAATATGTAAAACGTTGTATACAGTATTTAATAGAGTGTTATATATATATATAGCTTTATATAGCTGCCTGCCCTTTCTCTTCCAAATTGTTGTTGTTGTTTAGCCAATCTTTCGTATTGCACTTGGTCTTTTTGTATTATTTATTTATATATTTACTTTTTGTGGCTTGTGTGTTGTTGTTTAGCTTGCTTCTCGTGTCCATATATAGGGTTTTCAATGCTTTTATGAATGAATTTTCCGCGCTTTTCGCATTTAAAGTGTGAATCAAGAACTATCACAGTGTGTGTGGGTTTTTATTTTGTTTTTTTTTGTTTGTTTGTGAGACGAGGGGGGCTGTGTGTGTGTTGGAGAGGGGGCTTGCCAATCAATATATGTATATATATTTAATTTGTTTGTATATTGCTATATATATATGTGTATATATATATATATATAATGTATATATAATGATCTAACGTTGTCAGGCCTGTAGGTACTAAATTGTTGATGTTGTTGGATCTGATGTTATATATTGTTGCTGCTGCTTAATTAATTATATCCTTTAATAAGACACTTGTTCGCGTATGTATATTATTATTACTTGTTTTTAATTTTTATATTTTTTTTGTTACGAGTTATTTAAAGCAATTTTCTATGTGTGTGTGTGTGTGTGTTTGATAATATCTAAATTTTACAATCAAACAACTCAACCCTTTTGCAATATGTGCAGATTGTTGTTGCTGTTGCTGTTATTATTGTTATTGCTATTGTAGTTGTTGCCGTTTGAATTTTTGTTGTTGTTTTTGGTTGCTTTGGGCAATTGTTGTTGCTGCCGCTGCTGCTGCTGCTGTTTTATCACTTTCACTGCGTTATTGTTGCTGCTTCTTCGGTTGCTGTGATTTTTATTGTGTTGCTTGTTGTTGCTGCTGCCGCTGCTGCTGCTGCTGCTGCTGGTTTTTGTTGTTGCTGCTGTTGTGGTTGGTGTTTCCTTGTTGTTGTTGTTATTGTTGTTGCTATGCTCATTGTTTTGTCGATTTCTCTGTTTTGCTTGATTCCAAATCAAAATTTCCAAAAATACGAAAATTTCACGACAATTAATTCCGGAAGACATTTAGGCGCAATCTGTTTCTCATCGATTCGAACTGTCGCTGCCTTGGAAACGTTCATCTGTTTTATTATATATGTATGTATATTTTTAATCGGTCCTCAGCTTGAACACTTTGATGTACAAAATGGTTTGGCCAGTTATGTAAATACTTTTGCTACGCACTGTCAGCCATGGCCAATTCATGGCATTCAGCATATTGCACGGGAATGATGTCTGCGGATGGGAAATTGGTTTTCATCAATTCGCGTCATCTTTCGATGGTTCCGATCAGCTATCAAAAGATGGATCGAAAGATGGCCGACCCGATGTGTGTGTGTGTGTGTGTGCCGATTTTGCTAGCTTTTTATGATTTTTAGTAAAAGAAAGTATAGGCGATATATAGCAAACATAATTATCATATTAAACATATCATTTTTATCTGAGCAAAATCAGGATAAAAGTGACATTTTGGTTGGAGGTTACAATTTTGTGTGTGGCTAATCAAGGCCTAAACTTTCTCTTTATCCTGGGCACTCATTGCAACAACTAGAACACATTTGCTTGGGAATTAACCAATTAACATTTGAAGTATATTTGATTTTCCCTTCAGTTCTGGGTTCGCAAAAATTTCTTTATCATTGTTATAAGATGTTTAAGTCTCTTTCAGAATACAAAATATATAACCGTAGTATACTTTATTATTAAAATAGGGATGCTATTATTCTTTTACGGTTTATATGCAGAAATTTCTATGCTACAAGTATGTCAATCTATAAAGTTTATCAAAGGTCTATGTAAAAAAAGGTATTTTATTCTCCTTTTATATGACCTACTGCCTTCTATGCACAAGGGCTTCTTTTTTTTTAGCTCCAGGACATAGTTATTCCATTCCCTCTGATACAACTTTGTATGCTCTAAGTATGTGAAGTGACTGAGCCCTTAGGACACTCCCTTACTTCAAAAATTTCGCAACGTCATTCATTATAATGATACCAAAATGAAATAAAACCTCATAAGTTTTGAGTATTAACCTCATAGTATCCAAAGACTAAAATCTATAATCTATTAACTTCTATGGATAATTCCAAGGATATTAATGTTCTTTACAAGACGAACTCTACAAAATAATAAATAAAATATTATTTAATTTAACCCAAAAAGGAAAAAAACATTAAACATATCGATATCAAGTGTGAAAATAATCAATTCAGTGATATATTCCACAAGAAGCGTTGACATTTCCACCAATGATCCCATATTTTCCTATGTGCAACCAACGCAATTCAGGGAACTGTGCCGAACCCCCAAACCCTCGATGAAAAATAAAAGAAAACCTGGAATAAAGCCTGTTAGCTCTCCCTTTTTTTCGGTTGGCAACTCCCTTTTGCGGGGCGATGATTATATGGACATGAACATGAAAAATCGATAAAGAAATGGGATTTAAGGGTGCCCAGACACAGACGGGGGGCTGGGCAAGGAAATTGGGGGGATTGTGGGGGAAAAACTCTGAAATGCAGCGCATAAATCTCGTCGCCAAGCATTTGTGGGTGTGTTTGCGAGTGTGCAAGTGAATGTGTGTGTGTGGGTAAACATAGAAAAAAGTTCTATGACCCAAAGCTCAAACACACACACACATACTAACGAGCCGGCAAACCCAATGAATATAAAAACATTTTTACTTTTCCCTCTCTTCCTCTCTCTCTTCTCTTCTTGCCTCACCCACTCTCCTCTCCGAGGGGGGGCAGTGGGTTGGGGTTGGGGTAGTGTAATCACTTTGTTGGGCGGCTTTTCGGGGGTGGCTTTTGGGTGGCCATGCGGAAGCCGCTGGCGCAGACATATAAAATACGTCACCAAAGCGACGGCAACAACACTGAAATTGTGCCAGCTCAGTGGCAGAAAGAGATGGAGCGAGAGAGAGAGCAGAGAAATTTACATATAGACGGAACGGAACGCAATGCAAAGAAAATGCTGAAAAGAAAATGAAAATGAATAGCCAGAGCCCCATCGTACACACAGTGTGTGCTGTGGAAATGAGAAATTCTCTCTCTCTTTCTCTTCTAGCCTCTTCTCTTCTCGCAGCGCCAACGAACTTACTAACGGTACCCCAAAGCTAACGAGCCGGTCAAGCCCGATGATGATGAAGCAAAGAGAAAGAGGGCCAGAGGGAGGGTATGAAGGAAAGAGAGAGAGAGAGCGCCGCTCGGCAGATAGGGGGAAGTGGGAGGCAGAAGGCGAAGGCGGTTACAGTTACAACAGCAACAGAGCGACAGCAAAGCAGACGACAAAGTTTACAAGGCAGCGCTGTTGGCGTCGCTGCTACAGCGCTGCTGTGCTGTTGCTGTTGCTGCCGCTGCTGTGTTGTTGTTGTTGTTGCTGCCGTCGCAGTACGTTGACGCCGACGAAAAAGACCAATGACCTATGGAATGGGTGGGCTTCTGCCCCGCCGCTGCCCCCACTTTTCCGCCAGCGACTTCTGCTTAGGCCGTTTTCCGCTTTCCACACGGCAAGAAAATGTCACCAAAATCGATGAGAAATTCATCGAACTGGGTTTCTTTCCTTGAATGCTCACTAGAGCTGGAACAACATCGATATTTATCGATTTTAAATCAATTTTCTCATATAAAAACATCAAAATCTTCAATACTTTTCTAGCTCTAATGCTCAGAGAATTCTATGACATGATATCCCAAGAATCCTGACAGAACCTACCCATAAACTTACTATAAAATACTATCTATCTTACCTAATATCCTTTTAAATTGATACTAATTTAAATAATATTATATTAATTTGTTGAAATTGTATTAATATTACAACACATGTTGAAGAACATTTTGTAAACCTAAATATTCTGCTTTGTTTTATCCCTCAAAACTGGTAATCTATCATAGTCTTATGTTTTTATCATCATATTAATAAATTTCTAATTTATATCAAATAAATCTTTAGGATTCTTTGGGTTTAATCCCTTAAATATCATTCTAAAAAATTAATGGAAAACACTGTAGAATATATAATAATAAAATATATGAATACTGCCTAATCCTAAATCCAGCTGATATAATATGTTAATTAAAGATTCTTGCAACAGTAAATAAATTTAAAATAAAACCTAATTATCCCTTTAATTTCCTCAATTATTTATTTTTCTTTGCGTGCATCCTTTAGTTGTTGTTGCTGCCGGGGTGGCACACTTATGGGCGACACATGGAGTGTGTGCTGTGTCTGTGCCTGTGCCTGTGTCTGTGTCGGTGTGTGCTTAGCAATGTTGTTCCACTAACGGTAATGCAAACAGTCGACTAAAAAGGCATGAGAGGAACAGGGGGGGCATCAGAAGGCGGAGCAGGAGGCACAAGAGGTGGAGCCAAGTGGGTGGTGGCCACACGGCTACGACCGACGACCGACGACCGACTTTGCTCTGCTCTGAACTCGCCTGAACTGAAACTGAACCGAACTGAGGAGAGAAGTCGGTGCAACTACCGCCTCTAACTGCTTCTAACGACAACAATAACAATTGTTGATAATCATAAGTTGCCACAATGGACGCAGACACAAAACTGCTAGCTGCTGCAAGCTGCGAGCTGAAAGCAGCAACAAAAGGGGAAACTATGGACAAGAAAAGGGCATAGCATCGCATCTCGTGCTTTGTTGCCAGAGATTCGGGCTCCTAAGATCTCCACAGAACACAGCCAAAGACAATGGACCACGCCGAAAGCAGAAGCAGAAGCCGTGCCGGCGGATACGGGGATACAACATACTGCAGGGAACACTATGAAAAATTGCGAAAATCTCTCAACTGACAGTTGGCAATAGTTGCCCCCTAAAAAGGGGGTTGGTAATTGGGGGAAACTCATTCCCAAGTATCTAACGAAAAGAAAAAAAAAACCCAACCTCATGGGGGCAGAAACAATAGAGGAATTTAAACATCTAACTGCAATGTGAGCTGAGTCCCAAAAAAAAAAGCCCTTAAAACTGTAAATAATTGAGATTATTTCTATAACTTATAGAATTAATATCCTATATAATCATATCGTAGAATTCACTTTAAAGTCTTTAAAGAAATGTTGAAATCTATGAACATTACACCACTATAGTGTTTTTGAAAGATTGGTATAAGAAGATATGAATGAATGATTTAAGGATATACTCTACGTTCTTGGTTATATAAAAAATATTAGTTAAATGGAAAAGAATTTGGCAATTATCTAACTACAATTACTTTGAATCAATACAAGTTAAACAAATTTATTTCAAAAACGTCAGAAAGCGTGAAAAATTCAATAAATTTTATTAAAAGATGCATAAACGCATTGATGGCTTGAATACATTTTAATTGAAACACAAAGCAGTGATCAAAAAATCTAAAATTTCATTGCAATGTCGAAAAGGAAAGCTTTGAGACCTTAACTACATATGGTTTTCAAGAAGTTCCCTATCTAGAAATCTACTCCGAAACTTAAATTAAAGCCCTATTCAAAAACTATTTTTTAGAGTAAAGTTCGACCTGTACTAGACATTTAAAACCTAAAACCTCAGCATATTTCCTTTTTGAGAAAGATTAAAATGCTAAAACTTGACTTTAAGTCAAAGTGCAAAGTCTAACTATAAAAGAAAATGTACACGTGTCCTTAATAAGCTCTAAATAAGATTGAAATGAATAAAAGAACCAACTATCCTAGTGCTAAGCGATGTCATAAATTTCCCCAAACAATCTCATTAAATCCCTGATCGTGTGATATATCCAAAGGCTGGTGGTTATAGCTATCCAATTAGAGGCAAAAATTGATTATTCCAATAAATTATCCAATTTGCGGGCTGTGTGTTCCCGTGTTGCGATGAGGGCGTTGTGGATTCATGTTTTTTTGTTAATATTTTTTTTTAGTTTTATCCTTTTCGGCACACACACACACACATGTATAGAGATCGATCGTACACATACACAGAAATGCGCGTTGTTTTTGTTGCACAATCGAACGGGAGGAGGCTGTGTGGGAGGAGGGTAGCTGTATTTTGCATTCCCTTTATTTTTTTGTCGCCTGGATTTAACGGTAGTTTTTGGAGAGTATTACGTCACTGGCACTTCCGTTTCCGTTTCGATTTCGATATCGGTATCGGTATTGGTTTTTATTCCTTGCGCGTTGCAATTGTTGCAGTTTCTGTTGTTGTTGTTGGAATTTTTATTTGTTTTTTTTTTGTAGGCACGATGTGGATTTTGAATGCACACGATATTTAGATTGATTGATTGACTGACTCTGGTACTGTATAGTATCTATAGAGTATAGCTATATAGATATAGGCGTAATCTATGATTTTTGCGCTTATTTGTGGTTGTGTGTTGATCTGAAACCGAACAAACTTCAGCTGCCGCCGTTGCAGCGACTGCAACTGCAACGCATGTTGCAAATATTTCTCGTATTTATTTCTTTTTTTTTTAGCACTCTTCTTGGGGACACTCGCGTGGTTTTGCCCTTTTTAATTATTTTTTTATTTTTATTTTAATATTTTTTCCCCGTGGATGGGGAAGGTGTGTTGTTGGGGTCTGAGGGGGGTTTTTTGGGGGGCTCTTGTTTTTTTTTGTTGGTTGGTTGGTGGAGGGGGCAAAACGCATAGACGACACACAACATACACACGCACAGAGAGGAGGCACACAGACACAGACGCAAAACGCACGCACACGCTGGCACGCGAGATGGGAAATAATACGGTTACAGAGAGTATAAACAACAACAACAAATAATTAATAATAAAGATACAACGCGCCACGCATCGTAACCCGCCGCCGCGAAACGCTCAATACGAGGTGTAGCTGAAGAGTGCCTCAAAATGCTATCGAGTTCGTTGTCGTCGTGCGGCGGCAGCGCTGTGGGCAGCGCAGCAGCAGCGTCGCAATGCGGCAGCAGAGAGCGACGGCTGGGGCTCTCTCTCTCCCCCAACAAAGGCAAGTAAGAAAGCCGCAGTGGAGTGTGCTCGACTGGGAGATACTCTCTAAGGAAATCTATGTGAGTTAAATAAGTAAGAGAGACGCCAATCCAGGGTTAACTCCTTGAAGTCGTATGTGACATGTCCCCCTTTTGTATAAATAAAATCAAGCATAGCTTGAAAGAGTCATTACCCTGGCTAGTTTGATTTTACAAGAAAAATCTATCGCAAAGGTAAATCTATTATCCAGCTGATGCTTTTTAAGATTATATTTACTTTAAAGAGTCACTGTTACCTCCCTTTCCCCTTTCAAATACATTTTCAGTTTCCGCTAAACCATAATACCCCTGCACCCTATGGCTACCGCGTATAAAAAGAGAGTAGTAAATGGGTATATGTGTCTCTGTGCCGATGACTTCTTCAGTTCGCTGCCCCAACCTCGCCTGCACCCCCCGCCCCCTCCAACGACCGGCCTCTCTTGTACTGCTGCTCCACTCATTTGCCTTGTCCGCTTTGGGCCGCTCATTCGCTATGGCAACCGCTCTGAAAGTTTTTTGTTCACAAGCATTCGGCCCGCCGCTCTCTTGTCGCCTAATCAGCTGTTATCTTGGCGCTCTCTTTTGGGTCCCCAAAAGTGGTTTCTCTTAAGCGAAGAGCGGGAGCTTTTTTGGCGCTTCCTTCAATTAGCAGGTCAATTGCTTTTTAGGCCAAAATGTGTGCACTGCAGTCAGCGGGCCAGCCTTTAATTGCACTTTTTAAGTTTGGCAAATTGCTTCAAGCGCTTATTTCGGGGACGGGAAGGGGAAGCGGAAGGGCGAAACTGGAAATTGGCCATAAATTACAACGCTTAAGTCCTGTCAACAAGCTTTTCATTATTGAATATTCTTTCTTGGATTTTATGGCAGTTTATATTGTGAGTGGATATAGGGGAATATGGTATTTAGGAAGTACTGATTAGATAGAGTCATTTTATATAATAAATTGAGATTTTCCAGTGCGATATTCCCTTCTTCACACATTATACACGAATCTTACTTTTCTACTTAGTTTTAATAGAAAAATTCATTTATTTTAATAATCTTTACTTCTAAAATAAAGTCTTAGGTGTTTTATTTATAATTAATTCATTGTTAATATTATTGATGCTTGTTATTATTATATTATATTATTTTAAAGCGTTTCTTTTTCTTACCTAATAATACGTAATATGTTAATCAGCTTTATCAAAATATTCTGTTAATTTTTAAAACAAGTTTTTATACTGTTTTGCTAATTTAGAAAACATAATTAAAATTTAATGTGGAATGAGAATGTAATGGAATCTTAAAAAAAACACAAACCCCTTAACAAAACATTAATTTATACACCAAAATTAATAAACAAGGAATTAGATATTTAAAAATAGAGAAATATATATAAATAAATATATAAATATATAATTTTGATTTATAAAAAATATTTTATCCCTAGTCTGCGTTCTTTTAAACCATATAAAAACAAATTGGGTTAAATACCAAAACCGATCCGTTGAAATGCATAAATTTATTTATTAATTTTATAAATATTCAAGACATTTTGCTTGCAAAAATGCAAAAAACCAAAACAGTCAAGGTGAACTGCAGACGGAGTTTGCTGGCCAATTAAAAATGTTAAAATTAGTTTAAATCATTTGGCAATTTTGCTTTCGAAGTTTGCCAAAATGAAAAGCAAACCGATAACTAAAAAAAAGATCAAAATATAAAAGTAAATTTCCATGTAAATGTTTAAGACAAGAGCAAGGAAAAAAAACACTGCGCTAGAGTTATAAATTAATATTTCGTTTTTGTTAATTTATGTATTTTCGTTGACGCAGCCAGAGACTGAAGCCATTAACTCTGCATCTCGCAGATACATACGTAGCTGCGAAGATACTCGGCGAGCGGATGTGTGTGCAGCATAATTCGCATTTTGCATAGATGAGCTGCCATCCCGCCAGCAGCCAGCAAAAAATGAACCGAGCTTGTTACGACATCGCAGACCCAGCAGAGTATCGATGAAGTTTTTGGCCAAATCGAAAATATGATAATGAAACTTCGCCACGCTCGATTGGTAAAAAGAAGAGAAAAAATTTAAAAAAAAACTAGCCTCATGCGGAGCTGACCTGGCTAATAGTCAGGGGAAGATTCATGCATGAAATGCAAAGCGTTGTCCAACCAAAATTATAATGAACCCGGGGCCTGGGCTCCGTCGATTCATATGGGAAATTACAACAATAAACCCGATATATCGCAAAAGTGATAGTGCCAAGAGTCTGAGCCTGTGCCCGAGTCCGAAATGGCCAAAGATATATCTCGTAATCTGGCTTGCGACATCTGAAGATTCGGCCAAGACGGCGGGCGACAAAGTCCATCGACCACGTTCAGGGTCGTCTCATCCGCAGAAAGGTTCGGATGAAGAAAACCTTTATGTTGTTTCTTTGGACGGTTTTACATCTTTTTTGCCAACTACCATTATGTGGGCTAATCATTGTCAAATCCGCTTGTGGTGAATACATTCCCCTCTTAGTTTGTTAGTTAGTTAGTTAGGTGGCTGGCTGCCAAACGGGTTTTTACAAAACGATTTAAATCATTTTGAAAATTTCACGTGACGGCTGAGGTACTTCACCATCCAATAATTTTTCAATTCCCTTGAAATTTCAAATCGATTTCACAGAAATTTCATAAAATTAATTAACTCATTTCATAAATAAATGAAATGGTGACCACAAATTAATCCTGAAATATTATAAGTTAGTTTATTAAATGAATATTTTAGGGAAGCTTAGTAGAAAGCTCCACAAATCGTACTAAAAGAATACATATAATACCTTAAATTATGCAACTCTATTTTTTATGAATTCTTTGTGTTTTTTTTTTCTTCTCATTTTTAGAGAGCCCAATTCATCATCATTTTACAAATCCCCAAGAATTCCATTGATATTTATGCCTCATTTGCAAAAAGAAGATAAGCTTCTGGTTTTGAGAAAGCAGATAATCTCTCAGCAAATCGAAAGGGTGATCCATAGTTTCCCCTGGACCGTTCTAGCAATTAGGTAACAATTCATCGGTTTGATCATCAATCACGGGGGCCAAGTCCAAGAATACGACATTCTGGCCAGCGCCCCGAACTGCTAATGAGCCGTGCATGGTGGATACGACCAGGCCGGCCCCCTCCGAGCAAAAAGATATCAACGGAACCTATAAAATATAGATCAATCTTGGCCGAAACTGCTAGGGCTTCTGCACGCGAGAGAGAGAGACAGAGAGAAGTCGTGTCAGTGACTGACACTCATTTGTAGTCATCAAGTGAACAGGGCCCAGGCGAGCATAGAACAGAATCAACTCACTGGCCCGAGGCGCTGCCAAATCAATTTTTCAGCTTAGCCATACACCAAACCCTGCGACTCCGAACCTGCCTACCCTAACGCTCTCTGCTTGACTGACTGCACGGAGAGAAATTGGGATTAATTGGGAAATGGATAGAGATAAATAGAATGTAAAATAAGCTTAAAAAGGAATAAGATATTTGATTTTATACTTTTTAAAAATGTATAACTGCAAGAACTCTTAAAATAAATACCGGAGCGTGTTCCAGGTACGTGTAACGTTGTACCTTTAGGCTTTGTCTTGATTTTTCACTGGTTTTTGTGTAAGATATAAAAGTATCTCATAAATTTACTCATAAATATTAAGAAACATGAAGATTAAATGTGAAATTGACAAAGGATTCAACTCAAATATAAAAACTTCTTGAGAAATAGCAAGATAGCAAGTTCTTCAAAGGCAAACATTTACGTGTGACGTTGTGCCTTCAGCTTTTCAGGCTTTGTCTAGATTTTTTCACAGGTTTTTGTGTAAAATATTGAAGTATCTCAAAAATAAACCTTAAATTTTAACTCATCTATAAAATCTCCTTTAAAAATAATAGGATGTTGGACTTGTATCATATTTAAGAACAAGAATCCACAGATAGCAAGTTCTCCCAAAGAAAACATGTACGTGTGAAGTTGTGCCTTCAGCTTTATAGGCTTTGTCTTTGTTTTTTTCACAGATTTTTGTGTGAAAACTTAAAGTATCTCATAAATAAACTCATAAATATGAAGTATTTAACATAGGCTTTTATGGCCACATCATTTATTTTCTGTGTATAAACGTTAATTCTATGCTAGCCAAGTTACGCTTAGGCCTGAGTTTCGCTCTCAGTCTGTTCCCCCTTGCCCACCTTTGGCGACGTTCATTCAGTTAACTGTATAGTTTGTAGTTGACGTTTTTACCGCTAAGGTTCGTGATACGGTAAAAATATGAGCCAGGGAGAAGAAGAACGAACGAACGAACCAACGAACGGCTTGGTGGTACCATTGGTAGTAGCTTGGTAGTGTTGCCTCTTGCTTCTTGGGTGCCGCAACAGCAGTAAAGCGAATATGTCGAGGCAGCGAGAATCGCCAAAGAAGAGAACAGCTAACAGAACAGCTAATGATAAAGAACAGCAGCTAGTAGACTTGGCCAAAAGCTAGGCAGGCAGGCAGGCAGGCAGCCTAGCAGCGGCTTATTTAGTATGTCAAAACATGTTTTTGTTGCTCTTGCCTGCCTGCTGTTGTTGTTGTTGGTTTGTTGACTATGGAAAGTGGGACACTTGCCCCGTACCGAGTCGCCAAGCCGCCCAGCCGCCGCTGCAGCCACACAAAGGTGAATAGCCAATAAATCGAGGCTTGTAAATTGAAATTCTTTTTAGCCTTTTAGTTGTTTTTAGCTTCTAAGCGCTTTTTGGCTCTTTAGCAAGGGGTGTGTGCGTGTGTGTGCACAGTACACCTGTTGCTGCCGCTCTGGCTGCTGTCTTTCGTTGCTGATGTGTCAGCCTGTTAATTGCCGCCACCGCCCGAGGATGCTTGCGCAATCAGCGTTTAGCTTGCGTTCATTTACATAGCTGCATGGATGCAGATTCTTTGGGGGCGGGGGTGGTGGAGGCGGAGGTGAAGCTGTTTACCTGTGTACCTGTGCCTGTGATTACCTGAGCCATCGCTGATCAACGGCGGCAGTCGGTGGCTCTGGGTGAGTGCTCACTGCGGCAACAACAAGTGGAATGCGCCCAGTTGCAGCGGCTCATAGAATTTGATGGGGGGGAATTTTATGGCCTGTGAACGCATCTCTCGGGGAATCCTTGACTTGCAGATCATTAAGATTTCTGGCACACCCAGCTATGGGTTTGGACTTCATGGATGTATATTTGTTATGTTATATTTTACTTATCTTCTGTTTCAGGGAAATATAAGTAGCAGCTTGGAACAACATAAAATATTTAAAATATATTTCTTCTTTTATATTTATATTAATTGGGAATTTTTATCTTACGCCCTAAGTAAATATGTATAGTTTTTCCTGAAATATATTCAAAAATATATGATTTTCTGCTCAATTCGTGACTTTCTTTTTGACTTTCCTTATGAAATATAAGTGGCAACTTGGGAGAATTTAAAGTATGCAAGAAACCAATTTATTTTCATTCAAAACATATTCAAATAAATACTCTTAATTATAAAATATACATAATATTTTAAGCCCCAAGTAAATAAGTCATTTTAAATATTTATTTTCCTGGAGTATATTAAAAAATATTTGATTTTCTGCTCAATTCCTCACATTTTTTAAAACTTCATTTATGAAATATAAGAACCGAGTATTGTTCATTCATATATCTTTTAATAAGGAATGTATATCTTAAGCCCTTAATAAATATGTATCTATATTCCTGGAATGTACTTTAAAAGTATGCTAGACAACAACATTCTTGAAGAATTTCTTTATGAAATATAAGTGGCAACTTAAAACAACATAAAGTAAGCAAAAAAAAAAAATATGTTCAGCTAAAATATATTCAGAGAAAGACTCTTAACTATTACATATATATTATATTTTCACCCCTCAATAAATAAGAAATTTAAATATATATTTTCCTGGATTCTATTCTAAAATATTTGACTTTCTAGTTAATTCTTCATATATAAATATAAGAAAATATAAGTGGCAACTTGGAACAACAAGAAACAAATATATGTTCAGTCATATTTCTCTTAATTACGAATATATATGCATTTTAAGCCCTAAAAAGAAAGGTATTTCTAAATATGTATACTCTTGGAATATATTGTAAAATATTCAATTCTCTGTTCTTATTCTTGTAGACTTTCTTTCTTTTTGGATTAATTATATAACCAATGTATAGTAGGCATTACTTCCTAAATGAAGCAAACTAAGATAGCAATTGTTTGTTATAATAGTTAAAAAAAATAAGTTAATATATAAAATATTTGCCTAATCATTTAAATCAAACTTTATGGCTGGTCCTGTAATCCCTTTTAATTGAAAATCTTATCACAAAACCCTCATAAAATAGATTTAAACTGGTTTTAAACCATTCCCAAGCCCAGCTAAGCTTGAAGTTAAGCCTATTTCATTGGGATTTACCTGTCATAGCTCCATTGCTGCTGCTGCTGCTGCTGCTATGGTGACCACTGCTGCCTCCGCTTCCACCTCCGCCTCCACCACCGCCTCCTGTCTCCCTAGCAGCCGATGTGGCTGTTCCTGTTCCTGCTGCTGCTGCTGTTGCACTTGCCGCTGCTGCTGCTGCTGCTGCTGCTGATGTGGTGGTGGTGTTGGTGGCGGGCTTCTGTGTATTGGTCAGCGGAGCCATGGGCGGCGGCGTTCTCTCCTTGGATCGCTTCAGGTGGCCCAAGGCACTGATGTTGCTGGTGTGGCTCTCGCTGCTGCTGGTGTTGCCAGTGTTTCCCGCATTGTTGGTCATGTTCTTGCACACGGAGCTGATGTTGCTCAGACTGCTAAAGCTGCTGAGGCTGCTGAAGCTGCTGGAACGTGCCAAGGCCGGGGGATCCGAGAGGAACTTCACCTGGTGATGCTGCTGCTGCTGTGGCCTGTTCTGATGCTGCTGCTGCTGCTGCGTCTGGGGCTGTGTCCTGCTGCTGGTGGCCAATCTCTTGGGCGCCGGTGGCTCCTGCTCAGTCTCGTCCTCCTCTATGGGTTCGGAATCCGCCTCTAGTTCTCCTTCCAGATCCGGATCCAGCTCTGGCTGCACTGTGGCTATGATGGTTCCCTCCTCGTTGGCCTGCTCAAAGCACACATCCAGCAAGGTGGCTCCGCCGCCGGCCTGCAGTCCCGCTATATCCTTGAGATCTATCCAACTGGCGCCCAACTTGTCCGCATCGCTCAGCGGCAGACTCAGGACCCTGGTGTCGCTCTCGTCCACAATGTGGAAGGATTGCGTGGGCTCAATCTTCACGATAATGGGCTGGTTGGCCAGGATCTGAGCCGGGGGCGCACTGCCCAGCAGGCTGGCCATGTTCTCCTCCTCCTCGTCGGCGGCCTCCAGCTCGCTGAGCTGCTGCTCGATCTGCAGGTACGTGCTGGTGCTGGAGCCACCGCCCAGTCCCAGGCCGGACTGGAGCTTGAGCACCGTGCACTTGTCCGTCTGCTGGTACTGATGCTGCTGCTGGGGTCGCTGCAGCAGGGCCAGGGCAGGAGCACCACCCGATCCCGATGCACCTGCATCCGAGATGAAGGCCAGCGGTGGCGAGGTGCCCGTGGACTTGTTGGACACACTGCGCGCCGTATGGATCAGCTGGGGCAGGGCCGCAGGCGCACCAGCACCAGCGGAGCCACTGCTCCGCGCCACAATGGTGGTGTTGGCGGGCAGCGGAATTATCGATATGGAAGGCACCTTGCTGCGCAGATTGGCCACCGCCGCCGCTGTGGCGGCATCTGTATCGATATAGATCTGACCTCCACCGGAGGAGGCGACGGAGGAGGAGGATCTGGCCGAGGAGGAGCTAGAGCTGGAGCCGGGGCCAGCGCTGGTGCTGGTGCTCGTGCCACTGCCCGTGGGCTTGGCCTGCTGGATCAGCAGGAGGTCTCTTGGCCTATCCGTTGTGGCGGCCGTTTCCTACACGATACTCGCAAAGATTCAAGAGTATCTTAGGGGTTTCTTTTTGGGGTTTCTGTTAGGGCTTTCTCTGCCTCTCTGCTTAATCACTAATCACTCACTCACTTTCACTTGGTTCATTGCTTGCTCTTTGGTGTGTATTTTATCCTTTTGGTTTTTGAGAAGTGTAGGTGTAGAAGCACAACATCGAAATAAATTCAAAATCAGCCTTACGAAAGTGCACTTAAAAAATTGCCGAGACTAAACAATGTTTTTGTTGTAGTTAATTCCTTCGGATTGCATTCCCTCTCGATTGCTTGTCAATTGGTGTAGATACCAGAGGAGGGGGGTCTCAGAGGGGGTTCTTAAAGGAGTGGGGCGGGGAACGGGGGTCTTATGAGATGCACCTGTGCGTTTCGTTTCGTTTCGGGGTTCGTTTTTGGTTCGTTTTGCAGCTGGAAATACGCGTCGTATACTCAACGTAACATTTTTGTGCTATGTCCTGGCGTTTGGCTTTGACTTGAATGCTTTTCAGCGATTTTATGCGATTTCATTTGTTGCTAGTCTTTTGTTTTTCTGTTTTTTTTTTTTGCTTAATATTTGTTTATGTTTTTTGTTTTTTTGTTTGTTTGTTTTGTTTGCCACAATATGGTTGCCGTTTGCTATTGTGCAGCAATTGTTGCTGTGTATCGGTGACTGTGACTGTTTCTGTATCTGTGTCCTTTGATGCTTGTGGTCGTTGTCATCCTCGCTTTCGTATCCTGCTGCTGCTGCTGTTGTTGTTGTTGCTGTTGCTTCTGCTGCTGCTGCGGCTGCACATGCAACGCGTCGCCGCTGGATGGCTGCAAGGCTGCGCTGCAGCATTCGGTGGAAGCAGCGCCATTGGAACTCGACGACGTCAAAACAGTTGGAAGTGTGTCGCTGCTCCTGCTTCTCCTGCTGCCACTGCTTCTCCCGCTGCTACTGCTACTGCTCCTGCTGCTGCTGCCACTGCTGTTGATTTCCCACATTGCGGCACGCAACCCTCTTCTATGCAACCGCCGCTGCCACTGCCACCACCCCTAATGCCACCTCACGGCCACAACAACAACCACCAGCTGGTGTGTGAGTGTCAGTGAGTGGAAAGTGGCCACTGGGCTTTGGCTTTAATAATCGATTTTTCAGCGGCACACACAACATGCAAATCGATAAATGCCTTTATCCCGATATGTCCCCATATCTCAGCCATTCAACATGTTATTTCACTTTTACTTTAGTTTATTTCGACACTTTAATTATTGATTTTTTTGTGGAATTTTCACTCTCTCATGATTTTTGTGCAACTTGCAACGCGCGCGTTTTTATTTGTATTTATTTTTTTTGTATTTCGTTTTTTTCTGTTTCGCACAAAACTGCAAAACAGCAGCTGACCGGAGCTGCGTCCTTTACAGGAATGTGTCCCAAATTCGAGTGCCACAAACACAGTTCGCCCCTGTGGCGCTGCACAAACTTTCCGTTTCGTGGGGGTTGCGCCTCAGTTTCTGTGCGAAAATCGCACTAGCAACGGCTGTGTGTGTGTGTGGTGTGTGTATCCGCATGCAACTCGGAAAATGGGGCTCGCTGCGAACTGCTGCGAAAATAGGGTTAGTAGGCATAATGCCAAGTGCATAGCCAGGAAAAACTGGAAGCGGGCAGCCCCGACGATGCCGCCGACGGAGGAAGCGAGTGAACGAGGAAACTCGGCGAGGCAGCACTCGGCAACTCGGAATATCGGAAGCGAACATTGTTGCGCAGCTTTTCCACCCTTAGCCAAGTGAGCGAGGGGTGTGAGTGTGCCCGCTGTCGCTGTGGGAAATTCCCTTCATGGTGGAAATCGTTCTGGGTAATTTCTGCACACTCGAGGTGGAAACTAAGAGGGCGGCCCTTTTTGAATTATAGAAAATTTAAAGGGGATTCGAGAAAGCTTTTTTAAACAGCTTTAAAAATAATTTAGGAGGATTTTCAATATTTACTATTATTGAAATAATAATAATAATAATAAAATTATAATAATTATAATAAATAATATATTAAAATTTCTAGCCACTTATTAAAGAGTTGAATAATTGTGGATTGTGAAGATTAAAAAACATTTATTAGTACTAAACATAAAAATATGATTCAAAGCTCTTGGAAATGTTCTAAAAAACGAAAAATTACACATAAAGGGGCTGTCCATATTTTTCGTAATGACCTTAGTAAGGGGACAGGGGGTCAGCAAAATGCTAATTCTTAATTATTTGAGGAGTGAACTGTCTAGAAAAATGATTACGTAATTATTTTATATATACATAATTACATTTAAAAATATTGCATTTTTATTATTTTTTAGAACATGTTGTTTTTAAGATTCATTAACTATAAGAGAGTGTGTTCTTTCAATGGTTACTCTTGATTATATAAGGGGGGAAGAGGTAAAAAATCATAGAAAAGGTATTTATTTATTTAATATAATGACAGCCCTTAAGGGCTGAAAACGTTTTTAAAAAATTTAAGAGGGTATTTTTCATAGCTCAGCTTAAAAGTTAATAATATATTCTTTAGGTAAATATGCAAATAATATAAAGATAGTGTTTAGAATTAACTTATCGCTTGCACTTTGCACTACTTAAAAGATCCTTCGTTGAAAATATCGCAAAAATAATTACCAAAACTGCTAATTACCCACACAGCCAGTGGCTAAAAGAAAACCCTCCCAATTTTCAGTGAAAGATAAACCCCACAACAGCTACATAACCGCAACAATTCATTCCCTAACTGCGTGGTGACCCCCAAAAGGGAGAACAAATCCGTGTCGGGCATTGGCCAACTGGCAGTGCGAATTTGGACTAATCGCCTAACTGGGCCCGAACCTAACAGATCTTTTGGATATTGGCCATCATTATTAGAGGGCCCTCTGTGATGGCTGTGATTCGTAGCCAGAGAGTCAGGCAGACATCAAGCATTGGCATTAATATTTCATGTTTTTCCGTTGCTTAAATCATGTTAGATTTATTTTGTGGTGCTTCGAGCTGCTGCCTGACTGCCTGTTGGCCGCTTGCGCAACGACAATCAAGAGCTAACTGGTTCTGCCAGCAGCCGACTTGCAGCTAACTTGGCTAAAACACCGTTGGTTCTAACGTGAACGTGAAAATGTGTGCCTCACCGTTGTAAACTTCTTGCGGCTGCCAGTTGGCTCGGTTGCCTCATCTATTGCAAGTCTGTGCCGATTCTAACCTGTTTTCTTCTGCAGAAACTCTCCGAAAAAGTCCCGTAAGAAAGTCCCAGTTATTCAAGAGGAAAAACCTGTTACACGCAACTGGCTCAAAGCTGATTGCCAAGAAAACAAAAAGAGGGAAAAAAACAGAAAAGAAAAAGAACCAGCGAAGAACAGAAAAGAACAGAAGAACATGTAGCCACAATAGCCACCGACAAACACGTTAGTACCGTTGCCTCGGATTCTTTGTTGCGCAACTGTGTTGCAAGATTAGCTGCGACTTCCAACCTCCAACTGGTTTATTGCAGCCCCCCCGCGCGCTGTCGATGAGGCAACATTTTGCCCATTGCCGTTGCCGTTGTTGTTCTGCCTTGAAGATGTGGTAAAATGGTAAAATCTTTTGGCTAGAATCGGAAATCCAGCAGCAGCTACTGGCCCCGCCAAAGACGGCTTCGTTGCGTTTGCATTGCATGTCTTGCAGCTTGACTGCATATCCCATCCATTTATTTTGCGGCTATTGAAAGCCGTTGCCTTTTATAATCAATTAATGTTTTTTTTTGTATTCTGTGTTTCTGCCTAATGATTCCATTAGGCGGTCGTCTTGGCCAAGCAAGGTTGATGGCGGCCCAGAGAAACTCTAATTCGGCTTTGGAAATTTAATTTCCAAAAAGGAAAACCACTGTAACATTGTAGCTTTCATGGAATCAATGGGGTAAATGCATAGGCAACACAGTAGTTGACCTCAGGTTGCACTTTAATTTATTACATTAAGTATGGATCTCAGTTATAAAGAGATTCCTGCATAGTTATTATGTTTTAGGTTCAAGAATTTAAAAGATCTTCAGTAAAAGGCTCTACAAAATATCTATAACCTAAGAACGAATGAATAAATGCTACCATTTAAAAACTTTTTGCTAGTGTAAGATACTTATTGCTGTCGGCAAGCCCATTTTTAATTAAATAGAATTTAATATGGAATTTAATAAGGCCGGATAATGCTGGATAATAAACCAAGCTTAGTTCCGTTTTAAACTGATTTTTCAGTAAGCATAATTTTGCTTACTTTTTGAGATTTTTGGAAGCCAAAAATTTATGAGTTGTATGCAAAGCATGAGCGCATCTTTTAATTAATTTATTCATGATTACTCTTAGAAGAGAGTTTAAATAAAATTATATTAAAATTTAATCAGAAGCTCAATGGCAATATAAATAGTTATAGTCCCAATCATATAATAATAATGTGTTCCATGAATAAACTCCTAATAAATTGATGTATTTATATTAATAATAATTTCCAAATTGCGTAGTTTTTTAAGTAAGGTAATAAACGTCATAAATATGTATGTAATAATACTTATAGTTACTGTTATAAAATTCCAATTATCATATATGTAAGTATAATTAACACCTATTGAAATATACATTTTATAAAGTTACAAAACCAAAGCCTAAATAAATAAATAAACAAATATTATATAATATATTATACCCCCGAGCCCCGCACTCACCTCTGATGGTGCTTGGCATGGTAGTTCCAGATTCTTAGCTCTCATCAATGGACAGACTTTCATTCACACACACCAACACACACACACACTTGAACTCATTGGAGCAGTGTCAAGGCTTTGAACTCTTCACTCAAGCAGATCATGATCATGATCGTAAAACCCGCGAATTAGTTCAAACAGTTTTCAAACGGTGAAATTAGCCGGCGAAGGTGATGATGATCGCCGGCAAGCGGAACGGATCGAATCCGGTAGGCTGGAGGAGAGCTGAATCTGGGAAGTCTGAATCTGAGATCGGGATCCGTTGAGAGAGAGAGACAGCCCCGGCGGAATCCGTGTGGACTGGACTGGACGTGGGGACAATCGATTGCACACTAAATGACGAGAGGCCGAGTCGAAGACCCGTTGCATCCCATGATCATGATCATGATCATTAGCTTCTTCATCTGCGGTGGATGTGGGGAATCATCATCCTCGGGCGCTAACCGGGAACCTGTGCGGAGGCGAGCAAAAAAAAAAATAAATAAAATAAAGAAAAGAAAAGAAACCAGCTGAAACCGAAACAGAAACAGAAACAGAAGCTCAGCCGAGAAAGGAGAAAGGAGCTCCAAGAAGTTAGCACACACGCACACCACCACCAACACCACCACCACCACACCTGTAAGAATTCCTGCTAATTAAATGCGTGATCACTGACCAAAAATATCCACGCAGCAACCGAAAAAAAATATATATGAAGACAGTGATGTCTTCCTAGGGAGAACTGGATGTAAAGATACTTTAAAGATTGAGATATTTGATTATTAAAGATATATAGTACTTCCTAAAAAAAATAGGTGATTAGTATTTCTGTATAGGTTTCCCAGTAACCTGATCTAGATTCTATAATTTCCGATTAATACTTTTTGGAAAAATAACTTTCTTCTTGAAAAATGTATCTTTTATATTACTCCTTCGAGACATGACCCTGAACCACGCGAAAATAAATAAAATTTGTACTTAACCTAACGACATACAAATTATAATTATATTTTTTTCGAAAATATAAAGTATTTTTATAAGTCCACCCAGAAATAGATCTGTAGAAATTGTTGGAAACGTATCTTTAGCTCAAAATTAAATACCTTCTAAGATGAAATGATGAATATTGAAGGAACTACTGGAGCTGTATCATATACCATTACTTTTAAAGAAAGTACTATAGGACCTTCTTTGAAAGTAGCCAATATTGGAAGAACTATTGGTTTGAATGTAGATGTTCTGAAAATATTATTTAATAATGTTCCAAAATTAAGAGTTTCCAATAAAGATACAAGAAAAAAACTAGAAAGAAGAAGGCTATAAAGTGAGGTAATAGATTTTGGGGGTACCATATTATCTTTATTCCAGAAGATCTGTGTTTTTGGAAGTTAAACTGTATCGAGAGTTTACAGATACAGATACACATGCCATGAGCGGAGTCATGCGTGCATTTCATCAGAGAATCAAAGATGGGATGTTCTGTCCAAAAATTCAGATCCAGAGTTATAGTACTCAAACTCACACTTGGTTGGTACTCGCAATCGTACTCGTATTTGTACTCGTACTCGAAAGAGTCAGAGACCCGAAACCCGTGACGTTGTTGTATCGTTCGAATCTCTTGTACTTGTTGTTGTTGTTGTTGTTGTTGTCTCTTTTTTGGGGCCCGTCATTGGAGCTTGCTCAGTTGCACCTTTAATCGCTGAATAAACAGGAAGACTTCTACGGCAAACACACACACGCAAGAAGAAAGAGCAAGAGAGAGAGAGAGAGCGCGGGAGAGGTGAAAAACAGGTTGAGAAGTACCGCTAAGCGGGCAGCAGCAGCAGCAGCAGCAGAAGAAGAAGAAGCGGAGGCCCCAACACTCAACGCCACGGAGGTCAACGAACGTTCTTAGCGCTCAAGAATGAAGGAATCAAAACACACGAAAAAACCCAGGCAGAGCAGAGCGGAGAGAGAAAGAAATCGAAAGAGAGTGTCAAAGAGAGGGAGAGGGAGTAAAGAAAGTACAAAGAGAGGGAAAGCCAATGCGGATCGCTTTAAGAGAGAGCACACAGGTGAGAAGCACAAGCCACAAATGCTAAGAGAAGTGATCTTTCCTCTGTTTCTTGTTTTTGTTTATTGCTTTTTTTTACTCATTTTTCGTATGCACATGCACTTTTGAAACGAATTTATCTGTTGCTTACAGCTAAATAAAAGCTTACACAAAATGTATTTTTAGACGCAAATTTAATAAGAATGCAAAGAAAGAGCGGAGGGAGAGAACAAAAGCCGCTTTGTAACTGTTCTGACTGTCTGTCGTCGACGTCGACTCATGCCCAAAAGAAACCGAAATTCTTATTCTTATTGCTCAATATTTGGTAATACACATACAGATGCAACCAAACACACACACACACACACACACAGGCAACGTGCAAAAGCCATTGAATGTAGCGGTATATTGTCGAAATTTTCAGAGTCTCCGGAGACGAGTACAAAGCTCATTGACCTCTCTCTCTCTCTCTCTATCTCCTACTCCTCTGTGTTCCCTCTTTCCTGGGACTGCTTACCCCACCCCTTACCTTGTAACAAGTGTGTAATGAGCGGGGCGCTTGATTTGCTTCTCTGATATTTCGGGGCGTCTCGAAACGAACTTAAAACTTCCAACTAACTTCAGATTTTATGCCTTCCTGTTGCTGCTGCCTTTGTATTTTCCCTGGGGAAATCGTCTTTTAATCTGGCCAGATGTGGTATTTACACTTGGTTAAGACTAACGGGATGCGGAGGAAGGCATCAACAGCCTCGACCGACAGCCTGTTGATCCAGCCTGCACTTGCCCGCCAGCGATTGGCCAGCTGTGTAGGTCCCTGCCAAAAGGACACTCAACGCCCATTGGCCATTCCATTCACAGCCCTCTCATTGCGTCTCTTTTGTGTGCTGCCTTTTTCGTCCTGTTGGGTCTTTGGTGTCCTTTTTGTCACACAATACAGCAGCCTGTTGCTGAATTTATATACTCTTCTCCAAGAGGGAGTTGTTTATGGCAGGATAAAACCATAAAAATCAGTACTTTACTTTATTTTTATTTATTTTTACATAGGGAAATAATTTTTTTATATAAAAAATTAACAATGGAGTAAAGGAATTCCTAGAACAATTAATAATTAATAGTTTTAACAAATAATAAACTATAGTTTCCTTAAAATAATTGTTACTTAAAAACAAAATATTCTAAAGGCCGCGGCGCATTTATTTTAATAATTTAAGCTCTAATTTAATGTTCATCAGTGTGGCTGCGTCACTAAACTACTATTTCCTGACGTCATGATTCGGTTTAGATACGGTCGTTGAAAATGCATGAGGCGCTTAAAAAGGTTCCACTTCAAAAATATAATATATTTGCTATATGGTTCCACTATAATTATGAGTAATATAACAACAAGCAAAGCTAATTACAAGTATATTATAATTTAATATAAAGTAAGATAAGTAGAAGAACGAATTAGTATTGACTATTATTCCTGACTATATAAATACGCTAAAATAATTGTTTTTATTATAATCCTTCTACTTCCTTAATTTTAAGAAAACCTAATATACAAAGTGTATTCAGAGTTCAATAAAACATCCCTGAAGCTGCTCCCACGCTTTTCGCTAAGCTGATTGTTGTTGTCACTCATATTAAGAAAATAGCCATCCTGCTGGCTTAATCGCATTTCCATTGGACCAAATGTCCTTCGTTTTTTTTTTTTTTTGCCTGAAGCAAAGCAACAGTTTCCCCGAGTATAAATAGATCCTGGCCGCCTCAGAATTCATTCAGTTCGACTCTAGTTCGAGTCCTGTGCGTGGTGAACTCTGTACCGTTGGTGATTTTGTGTGTTTAGTTTGGTAATAAAATATTAAAAATTTCTAAGCAAGTGAAGCATTCAAAGTTTAATACTTTCCGGATCGTTAAGAATGTATAAATAAATAAACTGGAAAAATATATTAAAGAAGCCTTTTTTAAAGATTTCAGATTACATATTTAAACAGTTTTCTGAGTGCTTCAATAAATATATAAGCTTTAACTACAACTTCACTTCAAGATAATGTAATATTAATAAATATAATTTAATAGTAATTATACCAGGATAACCCGTTAATAGTTTGTGCAATTTATGGCCATAAAATTCCATCTACAACTACGAAATTCCATCTCCCGCAACATTGTATGGCATTCTTGGAATATTAAACATTTTTGTGCCGTGGTCCAGCATTTAATGTAATATACATTTCCGACGATTACATCGTCGGAATCAACATTCATGTTTTCTTCCTTCTAAATGCATGACAAAATGCAGTTGAAGAATCAGAGTTGCACGAGTCACAGATCGGGCGATATATACTTAATTGGCGGTATTTAAAATATATATATATAGAAAAAAACCCGAGCTATGTGAGCAGCAAGCATAAACAATTAGAGAGCGATTTACAATTTAAACGGAATTTTGTTTGGAGATCCGCTGCGATCGGGATGGCGAGCGCCATCCCCTGTGCCACCGCCCCCAGGTATCGTGTTGTCAGAGCCAACTGACTGACATTTATTTCCATGTTCCGACAACCTGCCGACACGGAATCGAATCGGCTTGGTTTGATTAGATTTTCTGTGACCGAAACGGCGGGTCTATAAAAGCAGGCCGCGATCCCCAAAGCCCTTAGTTATATAGAACAAATATTATCGCTGGCCTAATTGGGTGACCCAGCGAGTGAGTGTGCAAGCCCTTCCGCTTCCAGGTCCACCCCTAGGTGTTGTTGTCACAGCTGACAGAAATTCCAAGCGCTTTTCTTTCCTTTTATTTCCAGAAGCCCCACAACATCGGAAGTGTGCCTCGCTATTTTCATTGTATTCCTCAACGTTTTTGCCTCTGTGGTCAGCGGTTGGCATTCCTCCTACACATTTGCCATTTCAATTTAGCCCGAAAAATGGAGCTGGCCTAGAGACGAAAGCTAGAGCGGCAGCGAGTGTGTGTGCGTGTGTGCAAAGTCCAAAGGGATTAGGCCAAACTCACTGCGACTCAGATAGAGATACAAACACTGATTGCCCACGACAATTGCACGGCATCTGCGTCAGCAAAGGGTTAAGCAGCGGAACGATTGCAGCATGGACTTCAAGGAATACCGCCAGCGGGGTGAGTCTGTGGGGGGGGGGAGGGGGCCTTAAAAGGCCATAAAGTGCACAGCGGCAGCAGAGGCGTATATGTATATGTAAATGGCGGACGGATATCCCGTCCAACGGGGCGTATATTTGATTAGCCCCAAAGGCGGATTTGTCCCGGCCGTTTGTCTTCGTTTGATGGCCATGTAATTGAATTCTCGCCCTGGCCGAGAAAAGCCCAGCTATCTGAGCCATATATATTACCAAATCGATGGCCTGAAAGGATTCTCTTTGAACTTTAAATATTATTAACAAGCATAACGTAATTTATTTAAGCGTTTAAGCGATTTACTTAAGCGAGGCACGACTATAAAAATATAAATTAACTAAGAAACAATCGGGGTGCTGAAGAAATAGCTAAGGGTTTGAAATCCCCTTAACATGTGCCTAAAACTTATGAAATAAAATGTTTAGAAACTTGAAATCCCTTAAAAATGTGCCTGAAAGTATGCAACACAATTTAAAGTTGCTTCGCTGTTTATAATTTTACAACTTTATACCGAAAGTTGCTTGATTTTTTACAATTTTATATTTAGGACACCTTGACAAAGGACTATTAAACCTTAATCATTTATTTTATACCATTATAATTTTTAATTACTTAATTTTTTGTTATTTACTATTTTAATACCTTCAAAATTAATTCATAGGCAAGGAAATGGTGGACTACATAGCCGACTACCTGGAGAACATACGAGAGCGACGTGTCTTTCCGGATGTCAGTCCCGGCTACATGTGCCAACTGCTGCCCGAGTCTGCTCCTATCGAAGGCGAACCCTGGCCCAAGATCTTTGCGGATGTGGAACGGATCGTGATGCCGGGCGTCACCCACTGGCAGTCACCGCACATGCACGCCTACTTTCCGGCCCTCAACTCCATGCCCTCGCTGCTGGGCGACATGCTGGCGGATGCCATTAACTGTCTGGGCTTCACCTGGGCCAGCTCGCCGGCGTGCACAGAGCTGGAGATCATTGTGATGAACTGGCTGGGCAAGATGATTGGTCTGCCGGATGCCTTCCTGCACCTGAGCTCCAGCAGCCAGGGCGGCGGCGTGCTCCAGACGACGGCCAGTGAGGCAACGCTGGTCTGTTTGCTGGCGGGACGCACACGGGCCATTCAGCGATTCCATGAGCGGCATCCCGGCTATCAGGATGCGGAAATCAATGCCAGGCTGGTGGCTTACTGCTCGGATCAGGCGCACTCCAGTGTGGAGAAGGCGGCGTTGATAGGTGGGTTTTATTCAATATATTATCTTTGAACTATATTAAGAATCTCTTTAATAAATTGTTTTATTTTTAACTAGGTTTTTTATAGAATTTTAAGGATTTTATGGTTAACAATCTATTGAGTTTTTCTCTAGTATTTGTTATTGTTTAAGCCGCTTATGGTCTAAGCCACACTCCCACTCTTTCTCTTTGCAGGACTCGTCAGGATGCGGTACATCGAGGCGGACGAGGACCTGGCCATGCGCGGCAAACTGTTGCGCGAGGCCATCGAGGATGACATTAAGCAGGGCCTGGTCCCCTTCTGGGTGAGTGGCATTCTGTCAAAATTAATTGGCCCGCCCCGCCATAGCGAGACTTGTGATGCGAGATGCGAGATGCCGAGATTCCCGACTCCAGCGACTCCCACTGGAGCCAATTAATACATGTCAGCCCGTTAAGTGTCCTGTTGTGGTTTATTTTTAGGTCTGCGCCACGCTCGGCACCACCGGCAGCTGCAGCTTCGACAACCTGGAAGAGGTGGGTAGCAGAGTGTGTGTCCAGGGAATAATTATATAAGAAAGTACTCTCCATAATCCCTTGCTGTTAGCCAGCAACTCCCTCCCACTAATGACCATGAAATTAGTGGTAAAAACCATTCTAATTGTAATTTTTAAGTCCCAGCTTGATATTAATAATTTTACTTTACTTTTACTTTATCTAAAAAATTTCACTTTAATGTATTTAATCCCCAGATCGGTTTGGTGTGCGCCGAGCACCACCTGTGGCTCCATGTGGACGCCGCCTATGCAGGCAGTGCGTTCATCTGCCCCGAATTTCGCACCTGGCTGCGTGGCATCGAGCGGGCGGACTCGATGGCCTTCAATCCCTCCAAGTGGCTGATGGTGCACTTCGATGCCACGGCGCTGTGGGTGCGGGACAGCACCGCCGTACATCGTACCTTCAATGTGGAGCCACTGTATCTGCAGCACGAGAACTCTGGCGTGGCCGTGGACTTTATGCACTGGCAGATACCGCTGAGCCGTCGCTTCCGGGCCCTCAAGGTGTGGTTCGTGCTGCGCTCCTTTGGGATCAAGGGCCTGCAGCGGCATATCCGGGAGGGCGTGCGTCTGGCCCAGAAGTTCGAGGCTCTGGTCCTGGCCGACCATCGGTTCGAGCTGCCCGCCAAGCGACACCTGGGACTGGTGGTCTTTCGCATACGCGGCGATAACGAGATCACCGAGAAGCTACTGAAGCGTCTGAATCATCGAGGGAACCTGCACTGCATCCCCTCGTCGCTGAAGGGCCAGTATGTGATTCGGTTTACGATCACCTCGACGCACACGACACTGGATGATATTGTCAAGGATTGGATGGAGATACGGCAGGTGGCCTCCATGGTGCTGGAGGAGATGAATATAACCATCTCGAATCGCGTGTATCTCAAGGGTAAACGCAAGGCCTATCGCTTGTAGTGGCCTCCTCCAGATCCTGCTGCTGATGTTTTCGTTTCCGTTTCCGCTTTCGTTCCTATTGCCTGTTTCATATTTTGTGTGTTTTATTTGTATTTTGAGTTTGTTAATGCACCTCGATCCACCTTGAAATTGTTTTCGTTGAGAATATACGACCAAGTTTTGTGTGTCTTCTTGAAATTTTGGTTTTTATTTCATTTTCCTTAAATTTAAATTTATTTATATTTTTGTAAATAAATAAAAAAGGTAATCTTGCTCGATTTACCCCCTAGAAACCAAGGAGAAAAGTGAGGCCTTCGGCTCGAGCCTGTTGCTCTCGAACTCTCCGCTTTCGCCCAAGGTGGTCAACGGTTCCTTTGCGGCCATTTTCGATGCCGACGAGTTTCTGGCCAAGACCTATGCGGGAGTTCGCATAGCGGTAAGTAGGATATATTAAGGTTGACCTATCAATTGGTATCCTGGACTCTCCCAATCTTGCAGCACCAGGAATCGCCCTCTATGCGACGTCGCGTTCGTGGCATCCTTATGTCCGGCAAACAGTTCTCGCTGGACTCGCACATGGATGTGGTGGTGCAGACAACCCTGGATGCGGGCACTGGCACCACTAACTCCTATGGCCGAGCTGTCGTAAGGGATTCTTCAGCCCAGGCAGCTGGCGGAGGACAGGTCAGCATCCGCGAGGATAACGAAGAGTCGCCGGAAGGTATGAAGCCCAGGTAGTGTAGTCCTTCCCCTAGATCTATCGCTAAAGCTAGTTGGAAACCTAAAGAACCCTCGAATATATTCTAAAATCCCCACTAATCATCTCTGCATCATGGTTCCTAATTTCCAGAAACTGAATTGCTGTCACTGTGCCGGACCACTAGTGTCCTCGCCCCCGCTTCTGCTTCCCTGCACGCCCACTCCCTGTCCACGCCCAGTCGCAGCTGCAGCTCCACCTCGCATTCGCCCTCGCACTCGCACTCGCACTCTCACTCCTTCTCCCCCTCCAAGTCTCCACCGCACTCGAACTCGCCTCTCGCCCACCAGTTCCGACCCATTGCCCTGTGCGGGATCTCTAGCCAATCCCCACTGTTCCCACTGCCCCTGGCCAGTCGGGATGTCACCGTATCCGTGGACAGCCTGCTGACGCCAGTCACCACCTGCAATGTGTACCATGGCAAGCGGTTCCTGGAGCCGCTCGATACCCTAGCGGCGAGCAGTGCCTCCTTTAGCAGCAGCATCTTTCGCCTGCCCACGCCCCTGGCCACGCCCACCCAGGAGCCGCCGGAAGAGGATCCGGACTGGCCGGCCAAGACCTTCAGCCAGCTGCTGCTGGAGCGCTACTCCTCGACTTCGCAGTCCCACTCCTCCTCCGCCTCCTCGACGGACAGCAGCCTGCTGAGCAGGGACGGAGCCACGCCCACTCCTACGCCGATGAGCAGCCTGGACGAACTGGCCACACCGCTGCTGGAGTCCTTTGCCTCGCCCAACTCGCAGCCCATGCTCTCCGCCCATGGAATGGGGCAGCACGAGAGGGAGAGTGACTCGGATGCGACCATTTGCTCGGCAGCCTCATCGATGGAGTCGCTCTAGTCCTAGTCACTAAGTTAATGGTATTCGGAAGATATACATATATTTAGAGGTGGAATTCGATCTTGATAACAAAAATAATGGGGATTAAAATTATGGAAAATGTTAGCCTTTGGATCAAGAGGATTTTTTTAACAGTCTTATAACCAAATGCCTTTAAATTACTTACATTTGAAAATTCATAACAAAGGTCGTTATGCATCTTGCTATTAAAACGTCTTTGGTCTAACGATCCTATACCCTTTAAAGGTCATATCTGTGGCTATTTGTAATATTTTTACTATTTCAAACTTACTTAAGATATTAATATAATGAAATCTTTAAAACATTTCCAACAACATATAATTTAATTAAGATTATTTGCTCTAAATTATATTGTTTTATTTGTATCCTCAGTAATTTCTCCTTTTCTTCATAGTTCTTTCAAATCTAATATTCTTAAAATTTTACTTTTAATAATTAGACAAAATAGGCATACTTTAAACTTAGATCCCTGCAATCTTTCTTTCTTATTTGTACATATAAAATGTACATATGTATGTGTGGGAGAGTGTTCCTTGGGGGAGGAGGAAGTGTAGTCATCCATCGCTGCTGTGCAATCAATCAATAATGCAAATCAATTGTAATACCCATCAATGTTGAACCGTACGTTATATCCATATAATATATGCATGCCTATGTCTATATCCTATTGTAAGATAACTACTGATTGGATCCGTAATCGGAACTGGTCAACCGAAAAAAAAACTCCACAACTATCCGATTAAAAAATATCCATGTTTAGTCAAATCTGATTAAAGTTTCAAGGTTCCAGTTAAACTCAAGGGAAATGTGTTTTATTTGGGGGCAATACTATGGAATTTGGGAAGCAGAATGCCAATAAATTCTTTATTTATATTGTAAAAGCCTGAAAAAACGCAATATAACCCAAAAATGTGGCTTAAGTACTCCTAAAATGTACAGCCCAAAAGTATGCTGTCAAACATGCATGAAAACCTTTTTCCAGTTTACGATGACGTCAGCGCACAGATCAATGCATCGTTGATCTGTGGCTACTGCTGGCCTGTTACCCCAAATGGTTGAAACGGAGAATTTACGTTGGTTTCAAAATAATGTTGTTATAAAAATGATTGTTCTAAAAATATGGTAGTTGTAAAATTGATTGCTGTTGTAGTAGGCAACAGAAAGAGGCCAACTTTTGCGAATACAAATTAATGAACTATCAGGCAGGCTCCGGTTTTCACTTTCACAAGATTCTTTCGTTTTCGTTTTCAAAATCGAAAAATTC
>JAEIIU010055942.1:31961-78837 GCA_018874675.1 Drosophila baimaii
CGTTTTCGTTTTCAAAATCGAAAAATTCGTGCTCCCGTTTTCACTTTCACAAAACTTTTTCATTTTCAAACACGAGCAAGCTTGGCCTTTCGAAATGAAAAGTAAATGCTGCTTTGTTTATTTCTGACCAAAACTCAAATAAGCTGTTTGAGCAGTAAGAATTTATGAGAAAATTGAACGTTCTGATAACATAGCGAGCGATGACAAAAAGTTTGTGAAAACCGGAGCACATTAAAACGAAAACGTTAGTTTCTGTCAAAAAACGAAAACGAAAAACGAAAGTGAAAACCGGAGCCTGCCTGTATATTTATTTGGTTTCATGCACCAAGCGCGCTGAAAAGTGTGCAAAAGCATGTAATTAAAAACTTCGGCACCTTAATTCACAAAAAAAGTATTTATTTTTAGGATGTATAATTTTTTACTGCACTTTTTTAGTTCTTTTCCATTGATTTAGAGACGTTTTTTTCAGATTTCTACTAAGTACTTTACCAATTTAACAATACTCAGGAGAAGTATTCCGAGAGTTCTAGAAGAAGAACGTTTCGTTGCTCGGTGCCAAAGGACTTGACGTGGTCGTGGTTGTGGTGGTCTCCTCCTCGACGAATGCAGGCTCTTCGGAGGAAGTCGACGTAGTCGCCGTGGTCGTTGTTGGAGTTGTGGGGGGGTCTGGTTTCGAGGCGAGATGGTGGACAATCTGGGCGTAGAAGGTGAGCAGGAAGATGATGATGAAGTCGTGGAAGAGAATGAGCGAGGCCAGCAGGTAATCGTTCAGCCGTATCTCCGCGAAGCGGTTTCCATTGATGGTCTGGGCGTGGTACATCACGAACTGGGGCGAAAGCAGTGGGTTAAATGGTTTCTCACTACCTGGACACACGTGTCCATGTGCTGCTCCTTACCAGCAGCACAACAATGCTGATGAAGACCTGGAGGACCACAAAGGAGTACGGCATGTCGACAATGATGTGCAGCATGGTGAAAAAGATGGTGGCTACGAGGAAAATGAAGGCCACCACGAACAGGGTCACCACGTCCACCGTCAGGTCGTGCTGCAGGAGAGATTTAGCGAAAGTCCCTATATGGTAAATGGTAACCCCACTTACAGGTATAATGGTTCCCAGCATGATGAACAAGAAGAGCAGCAGCAGACAGATTAGGAACCACATGAGCACGTCTTTCCACAGAGATCGCGCCGCCAATGCAAACAGGCCGATGATCACTAACTCCACCTGGACGAGGGATTTACAGTCGTGGATCAGACAGGATCACACACTCACTATCAGGATGGTGAGAATCACGTTAAGGACCTTGATAAAGCGGACTTTCTCAAAGAAAATGAACAGCGTAATCAACACCATGGCCACTCCAAAGCATATCACGCTGATCCAGTAGTATTGAATAAAGATCAATTTTAGAATCGGGCTAAAGGAGGAAGAGACAGAGAATAGCAGCTCCAGCATCTCCCCAACGCACTCACATCAGGCTCACCACCACACACTGGATAAGGGCCAGCGCCATCCACACAATCGACAACGTGTACGCGATGCAGGCGAACTTCCGTCGAGCTCGCCGGTACGCCCGCATTCTCTGAGTACGATCCTCCATGACGGTGTGGACTGGGCCCGGCCCGGTTTTGGTGTTGGATATTTTAACACGGTACAAAAAAAAATAAGAACAGTGCTCAAACTTTAAGGAGAAAGATAAGTCAAGGCCACTCTAATGTATATTCAAATAAGAGTTATCTTAGTTCTGACAATTATTATTATCCATCTATAAATTACCATCATCATTTGGGCCAAGATGAAGTTTAAGAAGAAATTAAATACATTTAATATGCAAATTCTAAAATAATTTATACTATTATTATTTTGAAATTTTTTGTAAACATTGCAGTCCTTGTAAAATGGGTTTAACCTTTTCGATCATGTATCTTCTCTCACAGAGAGATCCACAAAACCCTTAAAGAGTCTCTGCTTCGCAGGTTTATCAGTTGCTTTGCTTCTGTTGTGATTACGTTTAACTCTATTCGGAGATGCAAAATGGGAAGCTCTCTCTGAGAATTTGTAGAAAAGCTCTCAGAGAATTGACTCAGTATTACTACTAATTATTTTTCCACAGCTCTGTGGAAGTTATAGGTGAGTTTCTTTAGATATAAATTAAATTTCAATGGTGACAATTATGAAATAAATAAAACCTCTATTTTTAATACCAAATAACTTCTCAGTTTGGGTTTATTATATACTTTTGAAGCATCAGTAGCATTATGAAGACCATATTTTTATCATGATTCCCAAGAATACTTATATATTGAAAGCCCAGATGTATTATCTAAGCTTCTACTTATTCCTGGAGCTCTGATACCAATGAAACTTTATCAGTGCCGACTTGCTAAAGCTCTTCTTTAAGCCACCCTTAATAAGCACAGCGCATGCGCGGACTATCGAAACAGCTGGACGGATTGTTTACGCAAAAAGTTCCATCCTTTACTCCTGGGCGGAAGTTCCTCAGTGCCGCGCACTTGCTCTAGTTGGTCGGGTCTAGTAGTCTGGTCTGGTTCGGTTCGTTGACAGTCAGAGTGTGGGTCAATTCGTCGGGCTATGCCGGAAAATCAATACGTTTTTTCTCTGGGCTGCTGCAGTTTAATTGTCGTCGATGAATGTAAATAAATGGCTAGCATTGTGAACTGTTTAGAGGATAAAACTCCGGCGAATACCCTTGGACTCGGTTAAAGTGTAGGTGGCATGATGTATTTTCAATTGGATGACAGACAAGTATCTATATAAATTGTACATATGCATATACACATACACGTGGACCTCTGGTCACGGCTACAATACGTTGTAAGTGTGTGTTTGGTTTAACATTAAGTTTTAATAATTACATTCTGGTTAAATATATATATGTTTTAGGCGCGATTTTAGTTAGTTATCCTTTTTTTGATTTTTCCTCCCTCCTCTGTGTTTGTTTTGCGCGAAAGGGTTCCCGTCCCAGAATAGTTGTTTGGTCCATTTCCGTTTCGTATCCTCTAAAACTTTGGGTTGGGGTAGGGAGCGAAGTTAGGGAGTCGCCTCGGTGACAGCCTTAGCGCCTCCACCACTGACGCTGCCACTGCTAGAAGGCCAGACCGACACTAAAACGGGAGAGCACACAGGGTTAAGATGTATAAATGGTAGTTATTAATCGATTCAACAAGTTATTCCTCACAAAAATGGCCTAAAAAAGCATATTTATAGCTTTGAACTTTTAATATAAAGTAAATAAAAAGGATTCTGTTGATTACTGGGCATAAAATGGATTATTTTTGGTCTAAACATAAGAAAACTATGCGGAAATATTTTATATTAAAGCTAACTATTTCAAAGTCTAACTTTTCTTTAAAAAAAATGAGTCACAGATATCTGCTCCTTTCAAATTTTAAGCTTATAAATTCTAAAAATGCTTGAAGAAGATGAATCATAGGCAATGATTGAGCATTTTAGTGAAATGTGTAATCTGCTTCATAAATATTAATTAACAATCATGCTTCTAACTTTTTCTAATACATTCTGAATTAGTTTCCTCAAGGTAAACCCCTTGGCATATAATATATATACCTTTAAAAGTACAATTAAATAATTTCTGATACTTTAAAAGTGAAAATACCAACCTAAACAATAAATAAATAATACATAGAAGTTCTCTAGACTCTTCCAGGCCCTAAAACCTATTAATAGTTCCAAACAAATATAAATTCTCAACCTCCTTCTCTTATATCTAAACTTTAGACACCCAACTCTGATAAACACTCTCTTAAAAACGAAACACATATACCCCCACACATGGGTTTCTAATCTGCACACGCCTTATAGACTAAACAAATACGATAATTAACACTTAGGACAGAGGGACAAGAACAACAATTACCTTTCGACTTTTGGAGTTGCTTAGCTTAACATATATTATATAATATAATATACAATTTAAAGTGTATATATATGGTAGAGGAGGCCGGTACACGCATATAGACGTGCTTAACTTTAAATCTGAACCTTAACTTTGCTGTATGGAAAACGGAATTGCAATTTGCTTTTGTTTTTCTGTGTGTGGCTTGTGTGTGTGAGGATTTAATTGTATCAATTGAAAAGCGACACTGCAAGTAAACAGAAATTCACAACGGATTGTCATCAGTACGAGTACGAGTATCTCTTATTGGGGTTAGTTTGGCGCTGTTTTGGCCACATGGATGCAGATTAGTTAGCGAGTTAAAGCCGAGGGTAGACCACAGGTTGAGCAAGATTAGGGCGTGCAAGGGCGCAGACTTGAGGCTTTAGTTACGAGACACCAAACACCAAACCAGCCACCTAGCTACACACACTACTGATCTTTGGCCTGATCGGGAAAAACCATTGATACCGCCACCAAAAGAAGCCCTAGAAGCGAAAGCTAAAGCCCAAACGAATGGCGACGGAACTTACCCAGGACAATGATGAGCAGCACGACGGCGATCACGCCCAGAATGATCATCATTTTCATGTTGGCCCACCACTGCTTGCGCTTCAGCTTGCCGGCCTGCTGCTCGAACTGGGAGGCGCCCTGCTCCAGCTGATCGGCTCGCTCGCCCAGCTCCGACAGCTTCTGGTCCCGCTCCAGCACCTTCTCCACATTCACCCGCATAATGCCGACCACCTCGTCCACCTTGGCCTGTGTCTGCTGCAGTCGCTTGTTGGCCGCATTGTTGTTGCTGATGTGATGGTCCCCATGGTGATATTGTTCGTAGTTGTTGTCGTGCGCGTTCGGTGGTGGCGGAAGTATGGGAAAACTGTACAATATTATGTGTGTTTGTGGGGGATGCTTACACTTAGTATGTGATGAGCAGGAGAGCCGATCGTCCAGCGAGCTGCAGCGCACAAAAGCAAGGAGTGACTCTGTGGTACCCTACCCTAACCGGGTCTCTTATCTAGGGACTGGCCAGTAAAAGAAGGCCTTATCAAGTATATGCATTTTGTGATAAGCTTTCTATGCGGTTTTAGATTTTGAAGTCAGTTTTCTTTGTTTTTGGATTATATAGGAGACCTTAAGTACAACTTTAGTTGTAAAGATCGCGCTTTAAATATGTTAATGTTAAGAGTTATCTAGTTTTGAAGAACGATTAACGATCGAGATCCTAACTTCATAGTTTATACGTAGTCTGTCTTTACATTTTTTTGGCTTTACATTTTTTTTATCGTAACACTTTTTTAGCATAGGAAGGTTGCTTTTCAGGGTTAATATATGGTTTTAACCTGCGTATACAATACCAAAATATATATATTTTATTTATTCTATTTATGTACATGTAAAAATACTGTTTTCTAGAATATTATTCAATAATTTGGCGGGTATTAGGCATTTTCTATGTAAAGATAATTTTTTTAATAAGGTTTTTCTTTAATCTATTGAACATTTTTAGTTTTCTAGAAAAAAATTTGTATACCCTTGAGAATATGAAGGTTTTTCTGTTGATTAACTACTGTTTTCTATTGTATCTTTATAAAATCTTGACTATATGAAGCTTTTTCTATTAATAAACTAATGTTTTCCATAATAGTTTGATATAATCTTAAACATGTTAAGTTTCTTCCATCGAAAAGCTACTGTTCTTCATAGTATTTTTCTACAATCTTGAAGATATAATCTATTTATCTTTAGCTGTCATATCTAAACATGATTTCCCCACCGCTCTTGCGTATAGTTTACAAATACTCTAATTCCTAGGGTATTCCAAAGGTCGTTTTCCCTGCCTATGCTAGACTTTCTTTCCGGTTTTCGGTTAATTAACCCACATGACGTCACTTGAGGGGCTTTTCCTTGCTTTTCGTGCGCCGAGGCCTGTTGATTCGATGGATTTCCATCAAGGCATTCGCACTTACTCGTTGTTATTGGATCCAGAGGGTGTGGGGGCTTCGTTGTTCTCCATTGTGACGGGGGTTCTGCCTTGTGCGTTGTTCTGTAAAGGAAACTTATTAGCTGATTTATAAAGTTATATTAACAAGTGCAATTGCCACACACACACACACAGGTACACACTGCCCGAAAACGGGGAGATTGTGGAAACAAAAGGAAAGAAAACAAACGGCACAGCACACACCTTATCTATTCGGCGTATGAATCACTCGCGATTTGGAGAAATGCCCTCACCAAACGGGGCGAAAAAGAACTTGTTGCTCTCTCCGCCGCCCTGCCAACGCACTCTGTTTACATGGCCAGAAGGCCACCCCCCACCCGCCGGCACTCACCTTGACAATGGGCCTGTGGAATACTGCTGTCGAATTCGGATTTTCCGGAGAAATCTACAGCTGCCTTGTAAATAGCACAATTTTTTTATTATAAATATCTGTCAACTTGCGATCGGTAGGGCGGTGTGCTCGTCTGATTTTCAGTTCATAATTCTGAAATGCGTAAAAAAAGGGATTGGGTTTTTCTTTACACGACAACTGGTCACACTTGAGTTATTCGAAATGCGAAAGTATGGCAACGCCGGAGTCCCGAGTGCTTTGGAGCTGCCAGACTTTTCGCGGGGTCTGAGCTCTAATGTTACCAGACTGACAAATAAGGAAAAGCTAGTTGAATTTAAAATGATCATGAAATAGCGCTGCCAGACTGTTACTTTAGACATTGGCGCGTACTTTGAACACAGCTGCAAACAGGCCTCGATTCATACACTGAAATAAATAAGAATAAATAACAAATTAATATATATATAAAAGAATAGAAAATAAGAATAAATAAATACACTTATACTTATCTTAAGCTTGCAAACATAACATTTACGATTGCATAAATAATTTTTGCAATAACAAAAATGTTCCTACGGTAATAACAAAAACAAACTGAGCTGGAGGAGTAATGGACCTCTGGTGCAGGCCATTCTGAATAGTGATTTCATTATAGAGATAATGTATAAATTCTTGGAATATCACTGCCAAGCGGTTCTAAGAAGAAAAGATTAGAAAATCATGTTTTTATTTTCTGGGAAATATAAAAGTTGGTGTGAACATTAAAGAATTTTATATTTATTTTAGGTATTTTCTTTGATTTAAACATTTCTATCGAGCCGCTAAAGTACCGCTGGGATAGTTAGATTAATAAGAATAATTATTATTTTCATCATCGGAGTCCTGATTTTGTTCAGAATGGTCAAGCACTGACCAAAATTTGTCGTACAGGTCCATAAACATGTCTTTCAAAACGAGAATGTCCTTAGAATTAAGTTTATCTGTGAGTTCAGCTGGTTGCCTCGGGTAACTTGGCTTGTCCAAAGTTTTATCAGGTTCCTCTGATTTCATGGGGTTCACTGGCGCATTAGATCCGTTCCATTCTGGGTCCAGTCCCGATAATCTTACCCAATCTTCCAATATCTGCAATCTTGTTTCATGGTCAGAGATATCCCTGTTTTCTTCTTGGTCAGGGGTATCCTTGTTTTCTTCTTGAGAAAGCATTAAATGCTCCAATCGCTGCAATCTTTGCTCAAGGTCAAGAGTATTCTTGTTTTCTTCTTGTGAGACCCTGAAAGCTTCCAATCGCTGCAATCTTTCCTCATGGTCAGAGGAAAAGTTATGTTAGGATTAAGAAAAATATATATAAAATATATCCTACAAATCGTCAAATTGTAAACTCACCAGTACTCTTGCAATGACATTTTGCCAGCAAATTCCGACGACCAAGATTACCAGAAGAATGCGCATTTTCTTCTCTTCTGTTTAAGACTCTGAAGTCTCAGCAGCTAAGCAGTGGCCTTATATAGAAGAAGATTTTTTAAAACTAACACAGAGCATCAGCTTAGTGATAAAAGTTTGATTTATGTTGTTGATTATAAGGAAAAATGTTTAAAAAATGAATAAAATGATAATTAATTTCGGTGCTAGGAAATGAATTCTAAGAATTAAATTCTTTGATTAATCAGCATATCTTGAACTTAGAAAAAAAATGTGTTAAATGATTTAAGAAAAGGGTTTATTATTTAGGTTTTTATTTGTTTGTTGAAATTAGGCTGCATGACTCTATATAATACATTTATGGGAAACACAACAGTCTTTGATTTTTACAAGAATACTATAAGCACCCCTGAACTTTAGCCGGCAAAAACTACAAAATAATTTTTAAAATATAATATAATACAATAGTTAAGTTTTTAGCAGCTGTGTATAAATGTATACATTTTATTTTTTAAATAGCCCGCCAACTATGCCAGTGTGTACACTCCATGAGAAATAAATAACGTATTTTTAAAATCGTTTGATTCCTCAGAAAGTAATCCGAATAAGGACTATGGAAAATGCATAACTCGCTGGTGTCCAAACTCCTGGTCCGCCTGCTGCTGCTCTTTGCCCTGGTGACCGCCGCCTCCATTGTGGTGCTCACGAAATGCGGATTCGACGAGTTGACGGCGCGGGAAACGCAACCCAACAGTCCCAGCAGCGAGGCCAGCGGCTTCAGTTACGCGCTCAGCGAACGCGAGGCGGCCATCGAGCGGCTGAAGCAGGAGGTCCTCTCGCTGCGCACTCAGATCCTGTTCCTGCAGAGCAACAATCGCAGCGGCAAGGCAGTCACCACCGCCGCCAATGGCAGCCTGCAACTGCAACTGCAGGAAACCACCGTGGCCCCGTCCCCGCTGGCGCACCACTACGACTGCAGCAGCTACATCCGGAAGCAGGTGGGCGCAGCCGAGATCCTGCACGGCCTGCCGCTAAACAACGAGTACGAGCTGATTCCCTACAACCACTTCACCTTCACGCGCGTCTATCCCATCGATTTGGGGCTGGGCAAGCGGGTGGTGGAGAAGCCCATTGGATATCGGCGACGCGACCTCATCGAGGCGGTGAATAAGGCCCTGGAGAGCCTGAACCGCAACCATTCGGCCAGGATACGGGCCAAGGGAGCTGCTGTTGCGGCAGGCGATCAAGGAGTGATCAAGTACACGCTGGACGACTTCATCGAGGGTATCTATCGCACGGAGCCCACCACGGGCACCCAGTACGAGCTCTATTTCCAGAGTGTCAAGCACCAGGCGAGTCCTGTGCGCAGGGCGCTGGTAATGCGGCCCTTTGCCCCCCTGCAAACCGTGCAGCTTTCGGAGCTGTCACCCAATGGAGGGGAAACCAATGGATCAGGTCCCAGTCAAGGTCCTGCTGTGATCCATGTGATTCTACCCTTGGCCGGTCGCCTGCACAGCTTTCGCAGCTTCCTGCAGATGTTTGCCAAGTTCGAGGATCGGCGCCTGGAGCTAATTGTAGTGTACTTTGGAGTCACGGGATTGGATCAGGCCAGGCGCATGGCAGGACGAGTGGAGAGGACACAGTTCTTGGCCCTCAATGAGACATTTAGCAGGGGTAAGAGGGGATAATGTTTATATATCCGATAATATTTATTATAAATATATATTTTATATATTAGCCAAAGCCTTAAGACTGGGAGCGGAACACATTAAGCCTGCCGGGGAGGATGTTCTGCTCTTTATGTGCGATGTGGACATAATGTTCACCACCAGATTTCTGGAGCGATGTCGCTGGAATGCCGCGCCAGGCAAGAAGGTCGGGCTTAACTTTTCCTATAGAAATAAACATTATATTATTAATATTCTCATTATCCTTTCCAGGTCTATTACCCCGTGGTATTTAGCCTTTATAACCCGCATGTGGTGTACACGCTGCAGGGCAAACCTTTGCCCGGCGATGAGGAGCAGCTGGTCATATCCCGGGACACGGGTTTCTGGCGGGACTTTGGCTATGGGATGACGTGCCAGTATCGCTCGAACTTCTTGCAGGTTAGAGGCTTTGACGAAGAGGAGATTGTGGGCTGGGGCGGCGAGGATGTGATGCTCTATCGGAAGTATGTTCGCTCCAAGATCAAGATCATCAGGGCCACGGATCCTGGCATCTTTCATCGCTGGCACACTAAAGTAATATATAATATTAATGCTTCTCCTTGATTCTTTAACTATATTTATTTATATTTATAATATTCCCTTACAGATCTGTTCTAATTCTTTAACTGCCGATCAGTATCGCGCTTGCATACGATCGAGAGCTCTGAATGAGGCCTCGCATGCCCAGCTTGGATTCCTGGCATTTAGGGATGATATAGCCGCTGCCAATGCGGCCAAGTTACACTCGTGATACTGGTGCATCCTGCAGGTATCCTTCAACATTTGGCTACTCCATCTAAGGCGGATATTTAAAAGTGTGTGTGTGTGTAAGGGAGTTGCAGTGATTTATTTACTATAATTTTACAGGAGAAGTGAGCTTAAACTTAAGAGGAATTAGTTAGGAAATTGTAATATAAATCTTTAACATATTATTATTTTTTATTTTTGATAATTTACTCTTTAATGTGAAGAAGATGTTATTGTTTTATTGATTTTCTTTTTGTACTTTTATTATTTATTATTTATTTAGTAAAATGTATTCTCTGTTTAGATAGGGTTGAGACAACTTGAGACAATAACTCGTATTTAGCAGAATCGTTGAATTAGCTTAATTGTTGATCTTGTTGCGCCCTCAAGAGTGCCACACACACACACACCCGAAACAAGGACCCCCCAACACACACGCACTGTACACACGCACATCACAATTGTTCTTCCATGAAGCGAACTAGATGCAATCTTCAGAGCCCCAGAGCCCAAGAAATTATATATATATATATATTTACCATATCGAATCTATGCGGCCCGACTGCTGAGCGCTTTGTAAAAACTAAATTAAATCGTTTAATTAAACTTGTCGCCTGGTTGTTTGTTGTTGTTTTTTGTATTTTTTGTTCGCTGGCTGGTTCTGTGTTTTACGAGTAACATTCGTGTTTTTTTATGGACAATGCCAACGACCTCCGCCCGGGGTTCACTGAGCATGCAGACTAAGAAGGTGATCTTTCAGCTGGTCTCCGCCTCACCATGAATATATAGTTTTATTTTCATTTCTGCAAAGGTAATTTGTCATGCTTTGGAAATGCCTTTTCTACCAAAATTTATTTCAGGTAACGGTTGTGGCTGAAGAATGGTTTATGGATGTGGTTAAGTATGGCAAGTAATTAAGGTGTTACAATTATTTTTTTAAGGGTATAGGGCATTGTTTTATTCTAGGATTTATGTTTATAAGAGGTAAAATAGCATTTAAACACATATGATATTAAGTTTAGTTTTTTTTTCATAAGTATTTCCGATATTCAGAGTTTTTAAAATGTGTATGTTTTAGTAATTTATTTTAATGGGGAGTAAGGATTGAGGTTTTATTATTTTATGTTTATTTTATGTGTCAATTTAACTCGTACTACGTTTATTATATTGAAACATGTATCCCTGAATACTTGATATGCCAGAGATGCCAGACCCTGTACAAGTAGTACAGTCAACTGTTAATTAAACAGAGCTTAAACGGTGATGCCACCCCATTTCATGAATTGCTGTCGAATTCATAGTCAACATTCGTGTATATGAAGTGAGTGCATAAATTCGGCCTAGCATAAATTATATAAATTAAAAATAAATCAATATCTGAGCCCCCCTTTTTATCTTAAAATATAATAGAAATCATAGGAAGATGAAGCCAAGAAAGATCTCTCTTAACACATTATCTGAGCTCCCTTTCTTATCTTAAAATATAATACAATCATACTCCAATTCATAGACAACATTAGCGTATTCCCGTATACATGAAATTGGTGTTCATGAATTGAATTGTATGAATTAAAAATATTAAATAGAACGCTCTATCTCTTAAAACATGTTATGAACTCTTTCCTCATTTAAAAATATAATATAAAATCAGCATTTTCCCCTCAAGAGTATCCACCACATCAGGGCAAACCAAAAAAGATTTCTTCAATTTGGGACGTCTTCAGGTGGAAAGCCTTTTCATGGTCACGGTCGTGAATTATGTAAGCGCCCCAAAGTGTTTTGTTCCAGTTGGAAGTGGAAATGCTAATCTCTCAAGCTCATGCTGAGTCTGCGCCCCTGCCCCTGCCCTGACTCATCCCATAATAAGAACCGAATAATCTGCGATAATTTCACAGGAGTGTTCTTTGGGGCATTACGCCATAGACGAATAATTAGCCCCGCGTCTCGACGAAACAATCAAGGCGTTCTCTGGCCACATCCTCCTCCTGTCTGTCATTCGCGCGAAAGCCAAACTGACCGTGAAACGAGAGCGGAGTCCGCCGCCGCCCCAAGGTGTTGGTGTCGGAGCAGGCGAGGTGACAAATTGTCGACGTCCCGGCCCCAAAATCCNAAAACAAAAACCGAGTGCCAACACCTTAGCCACGAATGCCAGCGAACCACAGCAGAGAGCAGCAGCAGCACCTCCACCATTATAGCCCACGATGATCCGGTGGTGGTGGTGCTGGGATCGCGGTTCAGTGCTCTCGGCGGGGGCAGAACCCCAGCTCGGGTTGGAGTTCAGATAAATACGGTGCCCTCCGTTCCGACCAGATCATTCGCGGTCTGACGCCAGTCCGAGAAGCTCCGACTCTGGACATTTCGTTGTGATTAAGTGCGCTAAGGATATTCTCGGTTAGAATCCCCCCATTCGAAATTGGAGAGGCACAACGCCAGGTGTGTCAGGTGCTAAATTTGTGATCGATTCGGTGGAACCAAGTGAAGCGGGGACACCATGCGTGCCGTCATGTTGGTGAGTTTCTGCGGTCATTGAATGGCCTTGTAGCTTTATAAAAATATAAGGGAAAAATATATCAGTTTTGGAATTATTTACTAAGATTTTAAACAACTAGATTGGCTTAAATAAAAATTAAAATGGTTTTTACTCATTTACAAAATACCTAGTGATTCAAAATAGGCATTAAAGCAAAGAACTAATTACTGAATTGTTATCTAAAATTTGTTGTATTTTATTTAATTTGTACTGATACTTTCATACATAATTTATTCCTTGCTTTATAGAAAAGAATTACGTTTAAGGAAGAAATAAAATCCATAACTAATTCCTATTAAGGAATAAATAAAAGCAATAACTTATTTATTATTTGTTTAATTTTATATATTTTTAAAGGGTTATTTTAAACATTATCTAAACATTCCTTTCCTTATTAAAAAAAAAAACTCTATTTAAAAGCAATAACTTATTAGTTGCTATTGCTTTTATTTGATCCATATTTTACTTATATATTCCTCAAACATAGCTTATAAGCTGTTTTTTTTTATTTACTTTCCTAAACATAGCTAATTAGCTTATATTTCTTATTGATTATTCCCTAAACATAACTCATTTGAATGGAAGGTACTACAAAATTAATTTAAGAGTCAATAAATAATTTTAAATTTATTTAAAAATAGACATAAATTACATTTTTAATAAAATAATTTATATAAATTATTCGCTCTGAAACCAAAGAAATAATTCATAGAGTGCCTTTAGTTTTATTCATTTTCCATTTCTTTAATATTATCTACAACAAAAAGTTCTTTATTATTCGAATTATTTGCAATATTTGTTTAAAATATGAATACTTTCCATAATAAAGAATTATTTATGGGTGAGCAGAACTGTGAAATAATTAAAGAAAACTAAAAATATAAGGTCAGAAGTAAATATAGGAACATTTTATAAAAAAATTCAGCAAGTTTCATATATGCATAATTTTTTTTGATTTTACATAAAGCTATAAAGAACTTTGAATGTCTGTGTCCCAAAAAAAATATATAGTTAGGGATCTTTGTCCTGAGATATATATACTTTCTCTACAAGTACCCATAAGCATCCCCTAAATGTCTTACAAAAACGATCATAAATCTGCTTTTGACACCTATATTGTTTTCTTCCGAACAATAACACTCTCACACTAAAAGTTCTAAATAGATATAAATCCTGGCCACCTTTGTCTGCATAACTTTCCACAAAATGTGACCCCCAAAAGGGTGTTGTGTAACACATGTATTCTAGATTATGCAACCCCCGAAATATTACGATCATGTTATGTAAATTTTACCAAAACTCCAATCGTGGAACTCGCGGAGCCCATTCATTAATTTTCGACAACGGCAACGACCCTCGGTCACTGAAACCATTTATAACCCCATACGATTCGGCAGTACTCACTCGAAATATAATTATTCTAATGAAGTTGGCCAGAGTCAGTGACAAGTCACGTCGAAAGCCGCGGCAGAAGCCCCAACACCACCGATTTGGCCGGAAGTTGTTCCTGATGCTTGGCTAACAAAGCGTGTCGGCGGCCAGCTAGCAAAATATTTTCCATGATTAACTCTGCTCTGGCTTCGGGCCATTCTCGAATTCGGCTTAACAGAAAAGCTATATACTACTGGCCATATGCCAGTGGAGTTATGATTCCAATTCGGAGTCCAAATCTGATTCATGCAGCCATGAGCGGGGCTCCGAAATGATGTCAATGCTACGCCGGGTGCGGTGCCGATGCCGATGCCGGTGTTACTCGTACTTGGAGCAGCTGCCGCTTCTGGCCTGGCCAAAATCCATTGCATAATCGCTAGGGGGAGCTCTGATCATATTTCACGCCGACTGGCCACAGCGTTGTCGTCCATTTTTAGTGTGATGTTCATCTGTGGCATGGCATGGAGGAGGAGGCTTTGTGCCCTCCCCAATTACTATCGGAGGCTGCCTGCTCTGTTTTGGCCCACTTGGCAGGTGAACCGTGAGATATGTATTGGCTGGCTGATTTCCCGGCTTAGCCGTTGGCAATAGGCCCTCCGCACAGGCACTCAGCGGCAATTAAAGCCAATCAACTAATGATGATCGCACTCTCGATCGCTTTCTGTTCCACACAGGAGAGTATCACCATCATATGTACATATCTCGTGTAATTGAGTGCAGCGACATAGTTCATAGGATTTTATCGGTGACATAGATCGCAGTCGCAACAAAGTACTTCTAATGAAAGCTGGATAATAGGTTCTGATAAATATATTCGTTATTATTGATCTATTGTCATTATAAAGCACTTAATGGTTTTGATAACTATTTAAAAGTGGATTAGATCCTTTACTTAAAAAAAAATATAGTTTATATCAATCCTTGATTAAAATATTCTCTAAATAAAAGATATTATGAAGATATCTATACGTTTCTTGTTCTTTTGTTAAATTTTGGTAAAGTTTAGCAAACTTTTTTAAGCTTTAAGAGAACAAATCTTAAGTATCTATAATGCCAAAAGATATTCAATTATTTATGAACTTTCCTTAATAAAATCTCATATCTATATTCCCATTTTCCAGCTACCCTGCTTGGCCCTGCTCGTGTGTGTGCAGGCAGCAGTAACAGGTCCGGAGGCCAGGTCCTCTAGTGCCGACTCCAAGGATCAGCAACTGGCTACAGCCAGTGTCGGAGTCCTGGACTCTGTGCTCCGGGGAAAGAGTCGCCAGTCGCGCTGTGTGAGATGCTACGAGGATCGGGACAGGGATCGTTACTATGGTGGATATGCCAGTCGCACGGGTGACGATATGCGCAGCAGTGCCTGGTACTATTCCGGCTACGATGACCGCAGCAGCGGCAGCAGCAGGGGTGGCGACCGTGACTACGATCGGTATTACGATCGTTATCGTAACTACTACGATGATCGCTATTCCCCAAGGACCTACGATCGCTACGAGGGACGTGGCTACGACGACTATCGAAGAGGATCGGGAGCTTATGGGGGCGCGGGATCTTATGATAGGGATCGTGGCTATGGATACGACAACAGGGAGAGGGATCGTTACTATGGCGATCGGTATAGCGAGGGATCCTCTAGAGGTTTGTATATAAATTAAATAAAAATCAATTATATTATATCTTGAAACCCTTTGACAGACCGCTACTATGATCGCTCGAGGTCCAACTATGATCGCTATGATCCCTATGATCGCTACTACTCCAGGTATGATTTTCGCAACTATCGCCCTTGGGATGAGACCTACAGGTATCGTGGCACATGCTTCTGTGTATATATATATATCTATATGTTGTCAGCTGTCTCTCTGTATCTCTGGCTTTCTATCTCTGAGTTGTTTCCCTCTTTTTACTCTCTACTTTCATACAACAACAACAACTCAACAACACCAAAACTACAACAACTACAACAATAACTACACCAACATCATGAACAACAACATGAACATGAATCATACACCGCACAACAACAACAACTACAACAACTGTGGACACTGCGATCTATCCCTGGCCGACAAACTGCAAACTCAAAACTGCACCCGAAAATAACAACTGCAAACTGCACTCACTCACTTCCGTCAACCCGACATCCCGTATCCGACCCGTTGACCCGCCGCTTCCGCTTCCGCTTGGCCGCCACCTCAGGGGTCAATCCGGCTTCGATAACTCCGGACGTGGCTATTACTTTGCCAGCGACGGCGAGGACGATAGCGACACTGGCCGGAATCGTGGCTACGGAGGCGGAGGAGGTTATGCCTATGCTCGTCCCTCTTCCTCGCTGAACTCGCCCTGCGGCAACCGCCTGCCGGGCAGCAGCTGTCCATACTCCGGGAGCGGCTCCAAGGTCACATCCTCGGCCATTGGCAGCGACAGCTCCCGCGTGGGTGGCCACACCAGTGTCATGGGCTCCGAGGGTGGTCCCTCTGGCAGTTGGACATATCTGGGGGATCAAGACAAGAACAGCGGCGGAGGCGGCAGCTCCAGTGGCAGCAGCAGCGGCTCAAGCAGCAGCGGCAGCAACGGGGGCTCTGGCAGCGGCGGCGGCAGTCGGGAGCGGGAACGGGACAGGGAGCGGGATGCACAGAGGTAAGTTGCAGTGGGTGCTGCTGCCCCTGCAACAGCAACATCGGCAGACTCTTTGGTAGAATTTCCTGGCACTTTAGAAAGGCATTTTAATGGAGAAGAAAAATAATAAGAAATCCCTTAAAGTTAAGCTGAATCTTGCCAAGAATCTCTTTAAAATGAAATGCTTTTCTAAAGTTAAAGGAATATTTTATCGAATAGATAGTGCCAGAAGTCACCTTGATAACCCCGCACGGAATCGAACTTGGAATCGGTCACGGCATTAAGATAGGCTTGCTCTCTTGTCGCCCCTCGTAGCTCTTCCTATGGTGGCCGACCTCGTCCTCTAGGCGTTAGCTATCTGCTCGAACGGGACTCGGACGCCGCATCGGATGGCCCAGGAAACACGGCGAATCCAGCCGGCAATGGTGGTAGTGGTGGTGGTGTTGGTGGTTCTATTGGCCAGAGCATGCCGGTCCCAGCTGCCCAGACAGCCGCCGAGGGAAGTACCTCCGGCCAGGCGACGGCAGAGCAGTGATTCTGACGCCGGCAACGGTAATGGAACTGGAAAGCCAAAACGGATACGGTTCCGGAACCCAAGGCGGCTGGGAGATCTGCCCACGGCCCAGTGGGCGTGGCAGGGCTTAGTGTAACCTACCTTCCGTATTTATGTGTAATTCGTAAGCTAAGTCTCCAAAGAAACTATTTATGTGTGGCACAGCTTTGCTCAAATAAACTAACTTCAAAGATCCTCAAGAAGTTCTTGCTTTTCTATTGGGTTTGAATATAGGGGTATATAAGGGTACACAAGGGTAATAAAAACAAGAAAAAGGGTTTAAGTAGGAAGTACAGTTTTTTTTATTGTTCGAGTTTGCAATGCTTATATATGAGCTCATACATTTATAGTACTTAAATCATTTGTATAATTAACTTTCTCCTTGGGAAGACCCTGAGCATTGGGAAAATAATGGGTTAAAATAAACTAATTGAATGAAATTTGATATAAAAATAAAAATAACTTTTTTTGAAACATAAAGTAGTACCAAATCAAAAAATGTTTGATAAAATAAAATTATACAAAATAAGTAAAAGTTGTAAATTAAATGTAATTAAAATATTTAACAGGAAATCAATCAATCAATAAAAATAAGAAAAATTAAAATGAAATAGTCATTTAATAATATCAAAAGTATATATAAATAATAAACACATATAATAAAAAGAAGAAGAAACGTCAATACTAAACCAAATAATAACAAAAATAATTTGAATAAAAATATCTATAAATACCACAAAAAATAGAATAATATAGAAAGCAAAAAAATGTATACAAATAAAATGTTATAAATAATAAATACATTTTTATATAAGCTGTATAAAATAAAATGAAAGAAAAATAATAATAAATTTAATACAAAAAATATATAAAATAGTAAAACAGTCAAACTTTAAAAATATATCAATTAAATATTAACCAAATTTAATTTAAATAAAATCACATATAATAAACTTTATATCAATCGAAAAAAGAATCCAAATCAAGCTAAATCGATTAGAAAAAACTAAATATATATAAAATAATAAATCATAAAAAAGATCAAAGTATTATTAAATAAATAACGAATAGAAAAAAAAAACAAAAAACAAAACAAAAGTATAAATAAACGCTGAATCAGAATGAAAAATAAGCTTACATTTTGATAATACATATGAAATCAATAAACAGAAAATAATAATTACAAAAAAACAACACAAATATAACAGAATTCTAAACAAATAAATAAATATAAAACTATAAAGATAAAATCAAAAGGTGACCGATGAAAAACTTAAAAGGCATGGTTCTACTACATCGGGATACTAAAACAAATAAATACATAAAATAAATTAAAGAACATAAAAATCACAAACACAATTAGAATTCATACAAAATAATAAATAATTACAATGTTAAAAAACCAAACTTATAAAATATGTAAACAGAAACAGTAGGACATTGTTTAAAATAATTTGGACTAAAATAACTTAGGTAAGGAAATATGAATCAAATAAATATATACAGAAAATACAATAGAAGTCTTCATAAAAAGAATAAAAATAAATTTAAAATTAAATAAATAAAAATTGACTTAAACGGAAATAAAAAAAATATATATATAAAACCATAAGAAAAATATTTAAGTAAATGATAGAAATAAAAGAAAAAATGTAATAAAAAACTTACCAAGTCATAAATTGCATACCGAACGAATTCACAAAATAATTTCGAAATTATAAGGCACAAAAAACTAAATAACCAATGAAAATAGCAAATTGAAAATAAGACGCGAATAAGCTTTAAGAAATCGTTTAAATAAATAAAAACTTGTTAAATAAAAGCGAGAAAAGGAAATTAAATCACAGAAATTTAAAAAAATTAAAACTTTAAAGGAATGAAAATAAAAGGAGTAATCGCTCACGAGGAATCTTCTTACAAAACAATCATTATGTAACAAAAACACGCCTTGCTATTGGCAATATACATTGAGAAAACTTTCCTGAACATTCTTCTTTTAATTTAGAAGTTACAAGTATTGAATTGGAAACCTTCATCAAGGATATTGTTAGACCAACAAATTTATAGCTTTTAAAAACGTTGTAACAGAAAAACTTCAACAGGTATAAACAAAAAAAAAGAAATAGCAAACTAAAAAAGGCACAACTAAATTTTAACTAAACTTGAATTGGTATGTTTTCCAGAAGAAGAACTTATATCAATTTATTTTTGGAAGAAACATTCTTTTGTTGGTTTAGGTTTGGTGCAGCATCGTAGATCGTCCTTATTATCCTTGTATTATTATCCTTTTCTCCTGATGGTGGTAATATATATTTTTTTGTTATTAATAATCATTTTTTTACTTTTATGTAAGCATTTTTCATATACTTCTGTGTGGAGTTTGGTGTATTTTTTCTGCAGTATACAGTGCAAGATGTTGGTGATATTTATAAAAATGGTATTGCTTCATTCTTGATTTTTAATTTTTTCAGGTGCTTGTGTTCTTATTTATGTAATTTATTTTTTTATATTTAATCATGCTTGGTGCATCATTGCTTTTGCTTTCTTGAAAGAACATGGCTTATAAATGCGTGGAAAACATTTCGAGTCATTTTTTTGGAATGATATTAGACTCTTTGAAGATTTTTAATTTGCCGAACAAATTTCAGGCTTTATTAATGATTTTTCGGTTATTGTAACAACTTGTTGAACTTGGGATGGATTGTATTTGCTGTATATTTTCTAAAAATATTATTGAGTTGATTTTGTACTCGTTTTCCTGTAAAAGGATAACATATATTCGTTAGCTCTACTCAAGGCTCTTTTATTTTTCACTTTTAATTACTTACATTTTTCCAATAATAAATCCAAGACTCTTGAAGGTTCTTTTCGCAATTGTTTTTAATTAACAAACTTTAATTAATGACTGAGCCCGCCGCGACGGCGTCGGCGGCGGCTTAGCGATCTCTCAACCCGTCGCTGTCGTCACTCTTTGAAACTTGGGAATGAACTGTGCTGCAATGCCGATCGGAGCCCTCTTTTATATGAGTTCCAACCGGGGAAAATCCACCACCAGAAGCCAGAGTTAACTGCTGGAAATACTTTCGCATGACGCAGGCGTGCCGGCGCAGAGGGGGAACCCAGGGTTCCAGATACTGGGAACCGCCAAGAACGGCGGCGAGCAAGAACCGGGTGCGTGCCTTTGACCCATAACAATAATAAAACGAGGGTTCGGCTCAAGAAATGAATTGAATTGGAAATGTTTTTCATTTCGTTTTTATGCTGGTATGTCCCCGAGATCGCTGTGCTTCTTGGATTCTGTTGGATTCCGGTGGAGGGTTGCCGGGGGTTAAGTCCGGGGGTGACTTGGCTCGATCTTGCCGTGTGGGAACCGAACTGATAAAGGTTGCCTCAGCTACCAGTTGCGTGCATAGTAATTAGTCAAGATTTCTCCCGTTCGCTTTCTCACGCTCACCCAAGGGGGGGTTTTCTTTATGTCCTTTCGCGAAAATTTCCCCCGAAAGGTGTTCTAGATATATGTATCTCAAAGAACTGACAACAAAGCACTTTGTATATAGGGGCGGGGTGCTCACACATTTTTTAGGGTTGTTTAATGCCAGCTCCTGTGTCAGTTTGCCAGCTACTGGTAGCGCGATTTTATGCTGGTGGCATTTAATTTCATTTAGGACTCTTCGTGGGATCATCAATTGTACATAATTTGGCTACTACTGACAGAATGCGGGCCAAGGATGAGTCCAGGGTGCAGCTGCAGGGATCGTGGAAGGCGAAGTTATGAGATTAAAAGTAGCTTTAAACCTTGAAATATCCAAAAGAGCTGTTATAATCTTCAATTCTACCATAACTACTTTCTTTATCGGTTATCTGAAAGGTAGTATTATATTTGAAGTATCTGAAAGCCCTGATAAGTGCAATGACCATTTCGTTGGCCATACTAACTTAGCTCTTGTCTGGTTGTCTTGAAAACACGTTATTATCTGTATTATTTGTCCAAGAGAGTGCCTTTTGTCTTGTTTTTTTTTTTTTTGTTTTGTGGTGGAAACTCTCAAAAAAAACTCACGGAGAGCATGCTGGCTACCTGGGCAACACATCGAGGTGCGTATCAATTGTTGCGATAGTGCATCTTATCAATGGAAACAACTGATAAGAAGCCGTGCTATCCGCCAGCAGGCATGCGTACTGTACTCCAGTTTAGTTTTTCATTTTACTTCGAAGGCAGAGGAACACTTCGGCGTGTGTTTGGTTTTTGGGGGAAAATGCGAAGAATTTCCCACTGGCTGCGGCCCAGGGTGACGCATGTCGCGTTCCTGATACTCTTGGTCTACCTTTTCCTGCTCATTGGCCACAGATTCCTTCAAGTGAGTGTGACAAATTAGCCTCGTTCTATTAGCAACAAATATGCTCTGTCAAGAAAAACATCCGGACCTCTTTAAAGTATTTAATGGTTTGTATAATTAATATTCCACTTTGAGTGGCGCGAAATGAAAGGAATATCTAGACAAATTCGTTTGTTTTCGTATGAAAATGCTGTGAAGGCTATGAGGTGTACAGTGGGTTGCAGTTTTTGTTTGTAATAAATACAAAATGTTTTATTTTAGAATCGATTAGAGACTAAAGCTGAGGGAAATCCCCAGGTCGTCATTAGGGAAATGCACTGTAGCATGCAATTCACTTGGCGTGTCACGGGATAATGTGCACTTTTAATTAAGGAATTGAAGTGGCCTTTAAAATAAGTGTTTAAAGAGGGGGGCGGCACTATGTATTTAATGTTACGAGGAAGCTAGAATTTATTAAATAAAAATCATTAAACGATAAGTCGTTATTAAATGAAAGATTTTCTCCTTAATTAAAATAGCTTTAAAAACGCCTGGTACTGGTTACACATAATTATAAATATTTGCAAGAATATAATAGATACAGATACGTATGCATTTGTTTCGGAAACTTTGTAATTTAATAATAATTTAGTTTATTGAGCTATTTTCCTGATAATCGGTCTTCAACAATTGCGCTGTCTTGTACTAGCTGGTCACGGAATTCCTACTTGGGAATTATAGATGCACATCTTTTATAACGTTGGGAGGTAGGATTTTCCTCTTTCTAATTTTTGCATTTCTAGACATTTTTGTATTCTAGATAAAGAGAATTATACATTCATGGAGAAGATAAAATACCTTAATTTGAGGATTTTATTAGCTTTTGAAAACTTTTGTACTCTTAATATATTTGTGTAAAAAAGTTCTAAAATAAAGTTAATTGTACACAATATAAATTATTTAGTCTTCTTGACGAATCCATAATTCTCTCTGTGTATACATATATTTTAGACTAAAAGAAATGTATTTTTTTTATTAATAATTCCAAACTAATTGTATTTTTTTTTTTGTAAATACACTTTAAAATCGAATTGGTCCCACTGTCCCCTTGATTATTTGAACTCGAGCATCAAGTGGCCATTGCCTTCGGCCACTTTCGATTGCCCGGCCAAAGACAAATGTATTAAATGCGGCAATTATACATAAACATGTGTCCGAATAAAAGAACTGGGCAATGGTGTGCGTGTGCCTCTATGTATAATTGATATATTTTCATTTTCAATAATAAAAGTGGAGGAGGATGTTGGCCGTATTTACTTAAAAATAGCTGCCAAAGGCGGCGACGCTGAGTCACGCGGCGACGGCGGCGACAGACGTGGACATGGACACTCCAATCGAGAGACAAGCGTACAATTTATTAAGACCCCTCCCGCACAGCCCCATGGAGGCACCCATCTGCCACCCACTTGTGGGGGGGGGGGGGGNGTAGGGTGCTTGGAGTTCGCTCGCTTACAAGGCCCCTCCTCGCATCGCTGCTACTGCGCTGTTACTGCGCCGTTACTGCGCTGCCAAGGGGCTGCCGCCATTTGATGACAGCGTCCGTGGACTGAGGCGCCAGTTTGATGCGAGGCGTGCGTTGATTAACTTGTTGCATACGCGTCCTGGACGACAAGAGCGGAGAGGAGCGGGAAAGCGCACGGTCTCCGGGCACCTCTCACCCCTTTCGGTGTACACTTCAAGAAAACGTGAAAATAGATTGCTAATTGTTAGAGCATTATCAATTTCTGTGAAAAACTGGCTTTGTAAACAATGATCATAGGTTTCTGAGAGGTCTTGCCAACACAACCTCATAGGAAATATTTAGTATTAGCCAAAATTGAAGTTATTTCCGGAATAAGAAAGTTTGTGTGAAGATTATAACTAGTTTTTGTTATTAAATAAGGTGCTTTTTATTTGTTTGTGGGAAGTTTCTCGAGTTTTACTTATTAAATAAGGTGATTCTTGCTTATTTAGCTCCACAAAAGCGTTCTCTTTTTATCGATTTGTTTTTCATTTAAATAAAATGATTAATAAACCTTTTTCAAACCATTTAAATTTACTTGTTTTTGTTATTTTGATATCAAATAAGTTGACTCTTATTTGTGCAATTGACGATTCTGAAAGATTTAATAAGTGATTCTTCATTTTTTTTAGCTCCAGGTGGAATTCACTTTCCAATTAACACTGTGTTTATCACTTAAATGAATATTAAATGAATTAATATTAAACCATTTTATATTAAATAAATATACAGTATATAGTTTGATCACAATTTTTAATCAAGACTTTCTTTGTTTATTTTTTAAGCCCAACCAAGTACCTTTACTTACAATAATAGCTTAAAATTAAGGCTACAAAGAACGCAATCGCCTACAGAGTCCCGAAACAAAGATACAAATTATCACATATATTTTTAATATTTATAAACTCGTAAAACGTCTTAATATTTTTCTCGATTCTCTTTAATTTGTTTACATTATCAGTGAGAGGGAGAGTGAGTGCCATATATTCTTTTATATATTTTTTTGTTTTCTCGACGTGTGTGTATGTGAGACCATAATTATTTGCGTTTTGTGGGGGCGCCACAGCGAACTTGCGGCTAGGTCGGTCGCTGGAGAAGGGGCAGGGGCCCAAGAATGTGGAGGACGGAGGGCGGAGCAGACTATAGTCCAATGGTGATGACACTGAAGGGACGCCACCCGACGACGACCAACAAAGCAGAGCCGCCAAAAGCAACAACCACACGCGTGTTATCGCTAATCGATGGCCGGCCATCAAGAACGCTAAGCAAATAAGCAACAGGAGCTCGACGAGCTGCAGAGAGAGCTCACTCGACGGCCAAGACCCGAGTCCGAGACCCAAGACATTGTCGCCGTCGCCATCGCCATCGCCATCGCCGTTGCCGTCGCCGCTGGCTTTGCTGGCGTCGCTGTCGACGCCCACACACAGAACGCGGTCGCAGCTAGGAAATAAATAAACAGTTTTAGTTGCTTTGGGCGATTCCTGAGGAGCGGAGCCCACTCGAAATGCTGGCGGCCCAGGAGAATCGCTTCCAGTATGTGTACTTTGCGCTGTCCGCCCTGGTGGCCAGCGCCATGCTCGTCCTGGTCTACATCTCCATGCGCTCGAGCCTTGTGAGTTTTGGGGGAGAGACTCGACTTTCGCCGTTTATTACCTGATCCTGTGACTCATCCTTGTGGTGGTTGTGTGACTCCTCCTCCTTCTCTCCTTGCAGAATGAGCGGCTGCGCGAGGACCTGGCCAAGACGCAGCACCAGATGATCTTCGAGAAGCCCAATCCACACTGGGACTACAGCAATAGCTGGCGAAGGATCGGGAATGCCTCGCTGAGGCATGATATATACTCGGCCTACTTTGATATCAGGACGGAGATTATAGGTGAGGGGAAGAGAGGAGAGATTGTGTATCGAGGAAATCCCTTCAATAATCAATTATAATTGATTAATTAATACATTTACATTTATATCCTAGGCAGTGTCCGCCTGGACGAGGAGCAGATGACCATCGGATCGCTGCGCGTGTTCGCCATCCTGCCGGAGCGCCTGCGCGACTCCCGGGTGAGCTGCATCGTTCGCTTTGCAGACTTCACCAGCCAGGAGATCGTGGCCGAGGAGGCGGGCGCCATGCATGATGTGCACAACAACACCTTTGCCGCTTGGAGCATCATGTGTCCCCTGCATGCCTCCAGGCGCAGTCCCATGCGTTTGCCCCAGGCGGTGGCCATCACCTATGCCTCCAACAGGCTCAGTCACGTGAGTCCCACGTTTGTGCAGATCAGGTGAGTTTCTCTATATAACTTATATCCTTTGGCCTACTCTAATGTTTATCCTGTTCCCCCAGCTATCCGCGCAACATGACCAACCTCTTTGGGCGATCTCGTCCCACGATCTCCGTGTGCGTGGGTCCTTTGCAGGAGAACTACTCCAATGTGCTGCGGCTGGTGGAGTTCGTGGAGATGTACCGCCTGCAAGGGGCCAGCCACTTCTATTTCTACTACGTGGAGGCCAGCGAGGATGTGCGTCGCGTCCTGGAACACTACCAGCAGATCGGCCTGGCCGATGTCTTCGAGTGGAATGTGCGTGCCCATCTGCAGGATCTCCACTATGCCGGGATTGTGGCGCAGTTCAATGACTGCGTCTATCGCGCCAATGTGGTGGACAACTTCCGCTATGCGGCGGTGGTGGACTTGGACGAGGTGATGATGCCGCTGAAGCACAACTCCCTGGCGGACTATCTGCGTCAGTGCGACGAGGGCCGAACCGCGGGCTTTGTCTTCCGCAATGTCTTCTTCCATCGGCGGGACAGTAACGACACCTTCAATGCCCCCGCCCATGTCCTCAACAGGCTGCTCTACACCCAGTCGAAGGTGAAGAGAACGCTGGAGGTCCTGCCCGCCCATGTGCGCAGCAAGGTGGTGGTCAATGCCCGGGGCATTGTAGAGATGGGCAACCATCAGGTGTATCGCTCGGCGCCGGGCTACACCGACCATGTGGTGCATCCGACGGTGGGTCTGCTGTTCCATTACCGCGACAAGTGCATCAACTGCAAGATGGTGCTGATCGTGGACTACACTGCGCGAAGATTCGGCTCGCTGCTCTTCGACCGCGTGGACACCACGTGCCTGGAGGTTTTCATGGACCGCCGGGGCATCTGCGAGATGGCGTAGCCGGCTATCGGCGGTCCGATCTCTGAGAGACGCCCCCTAAAAACTACGAAAAACCAGAGATCTCGCGGCTCAGTTCTGAGCGTGGCCTCCGCCCGTCGACATGCTGAAGTTCTGCTCGCTGCGAAAGGGCAGGGAGACCGCGATTCCCAAACCGATTCCGCCTCCGGCTACGGCTCCAGCTCCGGCTCCGGCTCCGGCTCCCAGAGTGGCCAAGAGTGTACGACAAATTAGCCTAAGTCCCCAAGCTGTTCTCTCTAAGTGTTATGCCGTAATAAATCGTGCTTTAAGTGATTTGTGATGTAACCGCAAAGTGTTTTTATTTGGTCTCCCCTCATGTGCCCCCCTTAGTCCTCGCTACGCCTGAAGGATGTCCCGCTGACCGATGCCCAGCTGCTCCGCGTGCTCCAGGCTCAGCGGGAGCGGGGTCCCCTGATTTTGGCCCTGAGCAGGTGAGCGGAAGTCCAAGGGGCTTCTTAGGTCCCCAAGGTGTGAACTCACATTCTTCTTCACTTTCAGTGCGGCGATGGATACTTGCCGGAAGTGTGGAACTCCCTATGAAACCCGTCAGGTGGTCGAAAACGGAACAACAGGTGAGCTTTGCCAGGAATAGGAACTTAGCTTACAAAGAGCTCTCTTTTCATAACAGCATGTTGCTTTATTTTATTAACAAATTTATGTAGATAATCAAATAAAAATCAACTGGGGTTAACTGACAGGGCAACATTTTCCTCCCCTGATTTTACAAATAAAAAAAATATAGTCAGAGATTTGATTATGTCTCCCTAAATACCCTAGAGATGTGGTTCTTTATCTGAAAATGAGCCCAGAAATATTGTAGGGAAATCTACTCGAAACATAAGTTTATCAGGAAAGCGTTTAATAATTAATTATTAATCTCTAGAGATATTAGTTAACATTCATACATGTTAAAATAAGTTGTATATGCCACCAAATCTTTCTGAAACGTTTAAAACGGGGATAGGTTTAATTCCTTAGCTAATTCCACACTTTTATAAACCAAAGACAATAGCTATAGTTTTTTTTAAGGTACCCCAGAGAGTGATTTAGTTTTTTTATGAGAAACACTCATTGAGAACTAGTTATTTTTTCGATTCAAAGAAACTGAATATTGTTTTACCTTGTTTTAATATGTTTATAGGCTTTGGACTATATAAATTTGCAAACTAAGAGGAACATTTAAGTTTATTTCGAGATTTTGTCCACAATTACTTCGTTTCCTTAACTCTTCTTTGACTGGTCAGAAAGAAAACTCAATACAAAAACTGCAATATATTTACCACTGCAACGCTTGGTCATGGAATGCATTCCCCTCACTAATTACCTTTCTCAAAGTGAAAAAGCCGCCAGAGCTTCGTCGTTATTTGTGAATCATGCCACGGCATAAACCAGAGAAAAAAAAAACCATAAACTGTTTATTGGCGGAAGGACTGAGCCGGCAGCTCACTCCCTCGCAAATAGTATTGGAAATATAACCAACTAGCAGTGCACGCCAAACCATTTCAAAGCGAACCCCTTTCCGAGGGCCTCTCCCTCTCGGTTGCCTCGTCTCCTCCATTTTTCACCCCCCCCTGTGGCAACGCCTCTGTCTGGCTGTTCGAGCTTGACGTTACGCCGATGACAATGACGCTGCTGGCTGGCATTATACTCGTGTGTTTACGACGGAGTGTGACAGGCGGGGAGGGTTAGAGTGGGGAGTGGGAAGTGGGATTTTGGGGGGCTGGATGGAGAGGCACCGGCTTAACGGGAGGGTGAGGGTGCGCAACGAGTGGTCACCGCCTAAGCCGGCAAACAAACACAAAAAACAATAAAGGAAATCAACATAAGTGCGAGTTTCGCTTCAGGAGTTTTATTTCTGTATAAAAAAATTAAAATCTTTAAAAATTGAGCCTAAAAATACACCACAAAATATTAAATTTTTTTTTCTGTTTGCTATATTTATTGTGTTCTTAAATTAGGCAACATAATTTCTATCTATAACTTTTATTGTTTAACAATTTGTAAATAAAGTGTAGTCAAAATATTAAATAATTCATTAACAAGGAATTTTTGTATTAAAAATATATCCTTGCCTACTTGTAGGCATATTTTTAATGTATTTTAAATTTATTGAAATTCTTTATAATATCGCAAGTGCTACAGAAATCACTAGGGTCTTGAATTGCCTTTAAAATATGTGCTATACACTGTTACATTGCAGAAAAGAAAGAAATTTACGGCTCTAAAATTTTATAGCATACTTTTAGACATAATTTTTAGGAGATTTCAAAACACAAGTGACTTTCGTGTGAACTGATCTTATGTTCTCTTCAAGATTGATGTGTGATTCTTTCTATAAAATTCTTAATAAACTGCTTCACAGTTGTTTATCTTTTTTGTAGTATCCAACCTTTCCTGATAAAACCAATTTAAATTGCTCCAATTAGTTCTAATCACTGCCTGCTGGTGGGAACTACTCGATCGCCCCCTTGGGCCATGTGCACTGTGCCACCCGCAATGTCGTCATCGTCATTCATCGACTGTCTCCACTCCAGACATATGTCTGTCCATGTCGACTCACCCGCTCCCTTTCCGCTCCTGCTTCTAACCCAATGACCATGTGTGTGTGGGTCCCATTGGAGTCCCCGTTTCGATTCCAGCTGCAGCTCCGGATCCAGCTTCTGCCCTAAACCAGATGCGCACATGCTGCGGCACAATGCACTGACAATGATTGGATTCTTTTGTTCTGTTTGCTGGCCAAGCCTCGCCCTCGCCCTCGCCCTCGCCCAGGTCCCCTTTTCCTGCACACAGCCCCTACCAATGGCGAGAACACCCCTACCTTCCCCACACTCGCACAACACACTGACCCCCCGACCCTCGCTGTGCATTTGTGTGTGAATTTATGCATACAAATTTGAAAAATATCGGATCTGTGGTTCGTGCTCGCCGAACGCAGAACGCAAATCGGGAGGGAGCAAACGACGACAAACACAAGGGGTGTAGCAAGGGTATGGACTTAAGCTATACCCTGTAGTCTAGAATAGGAATGGAAGAAAATATATAAATTGATATTTAAACCTTACGATATATGTGTGATTTATCGATATTTTGTTTGATATATCGAACTATGCCAACGAAGAGCCTTAGCTTAGTTTAAGCTATTATTCTTAAATAAATAAACAAAAATATTGAATAAAGTTGTCGGTAAAAATACAAATAAATAACATACTTTTTTATATATGTTTGATATTATCGGTAATATCGATATTCTAACATTAAATGCAATATTTTTCGATTCGTCATATTTCGATATATCAACTACAGGTTGATATAATATTTTCTTTATTCCTACTTTACAATAATAATAACAATCAAAATGAAACGCCATCTATACATATTCCTAAGCCATATATTTTAAAATTCCAAAACTATATATACGTTAAGCTTGTATCAAGCTTATAGATGATGCCACAAGGACTAAGAAAAGATTGTTAAAATTCCTATTGAATTGTCTGCCTTAATTAGGATTTATTACATTTAAGAAAGCTGAGTTGGATCACGATCAAGAGGAGTAATAAGCAATTTATCAAGGAGCGATTTCTTTAAAGAAATATCTCGAATAATCTAGTAAATAAACTTAACGCCAAGTTGTTCACGTTTACAACAGTTTTGTAATACCTTCTTTAGTATATATTCTTAACCCAGAAACTATACAGATTATGTAGTACTCCTCTGGTAATTGTATTAATAATTATAGCATTTATTATTATTGTTGTAATATTTTCCATTCACTTAATTGTGCATTTTATGAATGAATTGCTTAGTGCCTGTCACTCCTGCTACACTTTCCATGCACTGAGCATGCCCTCATGCCGTCGCGATTACTGGGTATGGCAATGGCAAAACATCAACAAGTCACGGCTCTAAGCCGGCTACAACTACAACGAACGGCGGAGACCAGTCCTCAGTCCTCACCCACCACTCGACGCTGAAGTCGACGCAGAAGCAAACGCAGACGCAGGCAGAGGCAGCGCTGCTATCGGCGACAGCAAAGGCAGCAACAAGTCGCACTAATCAACAGGCGACGACGACGACTCTTGCTCTCTGCTCTTCTGCTTCTGCTGCTGCTGCTGCTGCGAGGCTCTGCTCTGCTGCTGAGCTGCCAGCATGCTGCTGCTCTGCTCTGCTGCTGCTGCTGCTTGGCGTGCTTTTTGCTTTTGCTTTCGGTTTGTTTTTGGCTTTGGCATTCGTGGGTTTGTTTGTGTTATACGATACCGTACGTATTCCCCGAGCGATTTAGTTACTACAGAAGTTTTGCCAAGTCAAGTTGTCGCGAGCGAAAATCTATATACGCGACGAGCATTTTTCGCGGACGATCGGCTGGCTCTCAAGTTCAGTGGCTAAAAGATAAACCGTTAGCGCGGGCGCGTGAAATGTCTTAACAAAAGGCAACAAAAACAACAACAACAATAAAAAAAAAGTAATCGCAATTTGGCCAACAAAGTGAGTTACTATATAGTGCTTAAGCCGCCGCCGCCCCCACACAGCCCCTGTTCAGAGGTTGAGTTTGGCGCCCTTTTTATGTGTCAGTGGGTTAAGCGGGTTTCAACCCAGAATTACTTCCACAAAAAATGCCCAGCGACTGCCCCAAAAAGTGCCTGGCCTGGCCTGTGGCCTTACCTTACCTGCTATCGGCTATCGACTTCATTACGTATTTAAATCAATCGTCTCGGCATTTGATTATCGGTTTTCCAATTTCAAATTCAGCTGATAGGCAGACCGAATATGGGTTAATTTCGGTGGTGATAATAATACTAGCTATAAAAGCCAAAAATGGCACAAATATATAGCATATATAATACCTATATATCGCCCATATAAAGATCTGGCTGTGCATATGTGATTTTAATTCGTTTTAAATTATACAGTGCAACCCTTTTTCCTCTGTTGGTCATAGTTCAATTAAGTCGCTAATGACCGGATGTTAATGTTATGTGTGTGTATGTGTGTGTGTGTGTGAGTGTGAGTGTATTTGTGTTTTTTGTGTATTTGTTGTGCATGCAAATGAAGCCGGAATATGTCCCGGTTATTCAGTTTGATTTATTTGTGATATTATATATTTTATATAGAAATTAATTTCGCCCCAGTGGGTCAGAGTCGCGGGTTGAATTCATAATTCAATTGGCAACCGGCACTCCCCTCGGCTCATGATTAATTATAATTTTCTATATTTTTTTTATTGTTATATTCGGCGTTCTTCTATCGCTGAAAAGAAGGAAAGAAAGCCCGAACACTGTCTATGTACTATTATTTATTCTGCTTTTGTTTACCGTTCCACGATGGCGACACACACACATACATTTTGTGATAAGCTTTAGTTGGGCAAAAATTCAAAATTGTTGTTTTTTTCTATTTGTTTTGTGTGTATGTGTTTTTAGCTGGCAAATACCAGCAAACACCGAGTTATTGTCAATTGCTAAGAGCCATAAAAAAAGACACTAAAAGAGGGAGAGGGCACGAGTCTGATTGCGACGCTTGGGAAATACTAATATTTTTCGGGGAAATACTGCAAATTTTTGCTATTATATGTCAGTGAGATCATTAAAAATAAATTCATTTAAATAGCTTGCCAAAAACAATTATTACTTCAACACATCAGCGAAATTACAACGCTTTTAAGTGGGAAATTCTTCTTTTGGTCTTTGGTCTTTGTCAAGAATAATTTTTAATTAAATTAAATGGCTGAGAAGTAGTATCTTTGGCTTGCAAAAAAGAACAGGAATTCCTTGGGCAAAATAAGGGATCTTCATAAATGAAAAATTCCTCCATTTCATTTGTTAATTTTAATAGTTATATTTGATCATTTGAAAAGCCAAGTTTGCTTACTAAATTAATACTTTAAATATTTATTCAACACTTAACTTTACTCTATGGGAAATATCTCATTCTAGATCTTTTCTAGTAAATCGAAATGGTTTACTTTTAAACATTTCAAGTGTCAAATTCTTTGTTTTGTTTAAAAATAAGTACCATGTTTTCTTTACAATCCAGAAAACCATTTATAATTTACTTATTCATTGAACACTTAAAGGTACCACCTCCTTTCCGTACTTTCCCAAGTGTATATATTTAATCTCGAATCGATATGTACGACGGACAGACAATAAGAACTTTTTCAAAAGTGACAAGCTCTTTGTTTACTTCAATCGATTATAAAGGAAAGGCGACCCAGTTAACAGTGTGCCCTCTAAATTTTTAAGCACCAACAGCTGTTCTTTGTCCCAAGACAAATTTCATATAATATTGTAAGCAATTTAGCGAAATTATCGTCATCACTTGGCCAGTGACTCAATGGAGAGTGCGGTCATTGGCTCGGCAGCAGCACTCTTCAATCATCGAAGGGCCAGCTCAGAGTTATGGATTTTGGGGTTGGCATTATTGCGGTTTCTGGTTACCTATGGGAAATTACCCGGGAAGGGGGGGAGGGGGAGGCCAACGCGGCGGCTACTCAATTTGTTTGTCCGGGTATCACTTTTAATGGCCTTTGTCACATTAATTAGGCATGAAGCATAAATGAGTGATTGCGATCGATTGTGACGGTTAAAAAGGTCTTTTATTATTCAAGCGTACTTTGTTTTTTTTGCGCCTTAAAGGTGAATGAAATATGTTAATTAAAATAAACTAATATTAGTTGGGATAAGGGAAGCTAGCTATGGTTTCTTATTGATAAGGAACACTTTTGTTGCATACTTTCAGGCGCTAATTAATTTGTTTTTGATAAGAAGTGGAGAATTTCTAAATTGATTGTTAAAATGACTTATTTATAATTGTATTTTTTAGGTTTAAAATATATCTTTTGGCATGAAAATATGATCCTTATCATAAGTTAGTAACAAGTAAGAAGCTCTTAAAAACACCCTTTATGGCAGCTTGATATAATTAATTTATTTACACAAATGACTTGTGAAGTTTAATTGAAGATGCTTCATCTTAAAAATAGGTATCTGTATGTATTAAAAATTATTTTCTTTTGCATACAAAATAATGCAAATATAAACCAAATCTGTCTCAGTATTCCCCCATATTAATACAGCATTGTATTCTAGTTCCCATTATAATTTATTTGTTCACAAATACCATTTGTACAGCGCTCAAATATGTGACAAACTAAAAGAACAATAAAAGCGCTATATAAACCCCATATGGCCAAGAAGCCATAAAGCCACGCCGCCTCTCTCCACTTGTGTGCACCATTTTTGGTTAAATTAGTCTAATATTATTTACCTCGAAAAGCTCGACTTAATCGTAGCTGCTAATGGCATATCGCCACAAGTTTACTTTTCTGGCAGCGCCCCCGCAGTTCGACCCCGGCCGAACCTTTCCAAAAAACCGCTGACCATTGTGTCGCTTGGCCATTATACCATTATGATAATTTTCGTATGCCTGTTTCGGGGGCTATACATATGTATCTATAAAGTCGTTTTGCCGCCGCTCAGCTGACACCACGCTGGCGTTTTGTTGTTGCGGCGACATTTTGGCAAATAAACAACACAGAATTTTAGTATTGAATTGTGATTCAGCAGCTGAGGCGATTGGCTAAAATACAAGCAACAAAAAAGCAGCAGCAGAAACAAACAGAATTTTTGACAATGCAATTAACGTGAATTTGTTATTTTGCAAAGAAATGACTTCAGACTTTGGGGCTTGTTTGCTTGCGTTTTTCTGGCTTATATAACTGTGTTTTTATAATGCGGTTCAAGATCGCAAATAAATCAGAAAAGGAAATGCTTGAATAAATATTGATAAACATTTTAGAGTTTGCTGTGCAAAATGTGTGTGTGTGTGTGCTTATCGCTCTTTGATTTGTGTCCGCCTATGTTGTACGATAAGTAAACATCATGATAAAACAACCCAAAATCAGCGATTACGATACAGTGAAAACTGCCCTTGAAGGTTAAAAGAAATGATGGAAAATATATTTCTAAGATTTTTAATTTGTTTATTCGAATAGAAAACTAAAGTTCTGTTTACATGACTTTGAAATTGGAAATATTTTCATTGAAAGGAATGTCTAAACAAATGGAAAAACTCAAAGAAATCGCTGAAAATCTCTCGGCTTTCATCAGCACACTTGCATCAAGATTCCTGAATTTAAAACAAATAGTGCTTAACTTTTTTAGCACCCAAATCAAGACAGCGATTGTTGTGTTGTTACCAATTTGCATTCCCTCGAAAGTGGCATACCTGTGGCAAAAAAAAAAAAACAAGTTCGACCCCAACTTTCCCACCTAATCAAGCTGAAGTGAGTTTATATTTCGCTTATGATTTCATGGCAACACAACCGCCACCGAAAGGCAAACCAGAATTGCGCTCCTAATTGCTTCGAAAGTCGAACTCCCTCCCCCGCTGACGCCTGTCCGCGTCGAAGTGTTTATATTTCCAGAAATCGAAAGCTGCTTCCAGCTGTCAATAGATTGGCCCTGTGCCAAAACATTTCTAATGCGCGATACCAAGCGCCCAGCAAATCAGCTGCTGTCGGCAACCGATTTAGAATCGATTCCAGTGGGCGACAGAGACGGCTTGAGGAACGGAGCGAGACGGAAGGCAATCAGTTAAGGTTAACCCTTTGAGTGCCCATTTTTTAATTCTTTTTGAATTTCAAATTTAGAAAGTACGAGTCATTAAATTGGAAATATATGAAACATATATTTAATTGACTCTTGAGGGTTCACCTTTATTTTTTATTATTTTATTTGTTGGTTCCGAGTTTCTTTTTTTTTATATTAAAAAATATATATACCTAACCTTCCATTTTGTCAAGTTAATTAACCATTTATCTTCTCGCTAAACTGTGTTAATTGGACTTTAAAAAGAGAACCCTAAATTAAAAATATTTTCAATAAAACTATCTACTTTAGTGATGACTAGAATTATGCTTATATCGATACTGCGATATTTAGCGCGATATATAAATCGACATTTTATCGTTGTGATATATGCGCGATTAATATGATTTTCATATTAAGCTATGCCAAAAAAGGCTTAATTTAAATTCATATTGTTGGAAACATATAAAAAACTCAAAAATAAATCTGTTTTAAAGATGTTAAATTAAATTTCCTTAAATTTCTTTTATGTTACGATATTTTCACATAAAAGTCGATATTTTTCGATACTTCTTAATTCGATACATCAAACGTTACGATGTATATATTTTTAAAATAAAAATATTATAAAAATCTCTGCAGTTACGTTTTCTTCAACCAATAAATTTATTAACAAAATAAAACAAAGGAAACCGCTTCGATATAAAGGGTTAAGGTCTTCGGCAGAAACTTATCTGCGAAGCGTTTTTTTCCGTATTTCCAGGTGTGTTGAAGCTTTGAAAGCTTCGGCTTCAGTTTGACATTAGAACTTCGACTTTGACGTTGTGTGTCGATCGAGCGAGAGCTATATAGTGGCTATAGCTATCGGAAATTACACTGCACTACACAAGACTCGGTTTCGGAACTGTAGTGAGATATTCCCGCCCAGTTTGTGGTTTCCGAGTCGCCGATTTTGTTTCGCCGAATATATATAAATAGCAGCGGGTGTTTGTGTGTGTTTCGTGTTTCCTTTTTTTTGTTCCCCAACTCTCTGTGTGTGTGTTAACTTCGGGAAAAGCAGCGGGAAAGACGTCGAGGAAAACCGGCGAAAACTGACGCAATAGGCCAAAGTTGATGTGTTTGTTTACTACCACTTCGATGACTACAACTACTACTGCTACTACTACTACTGTTATTAACGAAAACGTTGCCAATTACGCGCAAACTTTGCCACTTGGATGCGAGTCTGAGATCATTATTCGATTTTAGAATATTCAGCAGATAAGACAGCAGACGGGCGGCAACGCGGCGTATACTTTATGTGTGGCCCACAGTGCCTTTGGCGGCGGCGGCCTCTTCGGCGGCAACTGCACTTTTGATTCAGTTGGCTCACGTTCGCGGCCTTTGATGCAACGGTTGTTTCGCCGATGCCGACGATTTGCGATTAATTGGGAATTAAATTGTAAGAACGTGACGTCAGTTGAGAGGAGCAGAGGAGGAGGGTTCGATGTACTTGTTGTTGCTTTTGTTTGGTGGGTGGCTTCATAAATTAATTTACTAAGCACATTGTTTGTGTTAACAGCGCGTGTGTGTGTGTGGTGTGTGTAAAAGGCAAACAAACAATAAGTAGGAAGAGAGAGAGCCAGAGAGGAAAACAGACATGTGCCCAGCTCGTTATGGGAGAACGAAAAAAAAAGCAAAGCGTAAACATGACAGGCACCAAGACTCTCAAAAATCTATGCTAATTAGCGGCCCATAACAATAACAACAAGCGGCGATGAGCACATATGTTTAAGCACATATAAAGATATACATATACATACATAGATATATTTGTATCTGGCTCTCTGCGCGCTCTTGGCGAGAATGTATCTCGCTCTCCACGAAATAAAACAAGAAGGCCTAAGTGCAAAGCCAACAAATCAGCAGGCAGCCAAACATACTCGTCGTACCCCGAAAAACTTAAGTCCGCAAGTGACAAATAGTGAATGCTGAATGCTGAGTGAATGGCTTGGAGGAGAGTGTGTGTTGGCCAAGAAAAAGCAAACATTGTTCAGGGGGAATTGGGAAAGAAAATTGCTCTCGGGGAATTCTGAAAGTGCCATTGATGCTGGGGTGAAAGGAAAAGTTCGAGAGGGGAAACTTTTGATATTCGAAAGGGAAATGTCGAATTAATTAATTAAAGCAGAAATTCATTAATCAAAGGCTAGTAATCGTTTTCATCTATAACTCAAGGCTCAATATGGTTTTTTAATTTGATTTATGCATTTATTCAATTAAATTAGAGTTAAACTCCATGAATTATATTAAATTATATGGCTTTTTTCTTATTCTTAAAAATATATTATAAAAGAAAGATCTCCCTTAGCCAAAGTATAGTCTATTTAAGACTTTGAAATATTTATTTTTGTGCTTAAACCGGAAGAATACTGTATATTTTCTTAATCTTGTGAGCTATAAGTAAGCAAACTGTTGTTTATATGTTTTTAGTTAGGTATTTGCCTAATTTTGTTTTAGAATAAAATAAAATATGACGTCAAACCTTTTATAAATGTTTATCTAAAGTAATATCCAATAGAAACTTTAATATAAACTAAAAAGAACAAAAATAAACAACATGTTTATATATTTTTTAATTGCTATTTACATAATTTGCAATCAAATATACATTTTATATCAGTTAACTATTCCAAAGAATAAAAAAACATGAATCCCTTTTCATAGAAGAAGATATTAGATAATATATAATATATAAAAAAATATTTGTTCCTTGCCAAGAATTTCCAAAGAGAACTTTGTTGACTGAACTCCTAATGAAAGACTTCTTTTGATCGAAATAAAAATTCTGGCATTAAATACCCCAAGAACTTCTCACTTCTCCCACTGCATTCTCACTTTTCGCAGCTCGTTTTTTATTTGCGAAAAAACGCCCCACATTTCTTTATCAGAAATGCAAAATATATCAGCGATAGCGCAGAAAAGATAACTGGAAATGTGTGTTGTTCTACAGCAAATAAAGCGAGGCAAAGAAATCGATTTCTATATTTTTGTTGATATAATGGAGCAAGAAGCTCCGAGAAATAGAAGCAACTACATTAGTTCCACAGATAGCGGCTACTTCGAAGTATCTACGTCAGCGAACGGGGCCCAAACGATCCGAACGGAAGCCGAAATCAATTGCGAGTGTGGGTTCCCTGGTGTCTGAGGGGAAGTGACCGTTTTAGTGGTTCCTAATTGGGATCCCGGGGCTGTGCAGTCTCTGTCACAGTGTGCAGAAACCGGCGATTGCATAATCCCCGGGCAAAATGACCCACTTACCCCGGTCTGGCACCTCGGGGAATTACTTTTTACTGGCGGTAGGAGTAACTTAATGGAGGATGATGATGAGTCTGGCCAGACAAGAGAAATTGAAAGCCATTAAGTACCTTTAAAAATAAAAGCGGCATACTACTAACCGCATGGCCCACTGGGATGATACATCCGAGTGCTATATATGCGCTATATATATACATACATACATACATATGCTGTTTCAATTATTCAAGAGTACGGCGCGCAGGCCGAGAGACTTGTGACCACAAAAATCAAAAGAAATTACGCACGAAAAATATCTTGAAAATGCCATAAGTTGTATATAGATACACACAGCACAGCACAGACTCATCATGAGATACAGATACAGATACAGATACAGACCAGGCAAACTCGAACTGTGGCAAACTATTTCCGTATTGAGTTCTCTTCCTCGATGCCCTGCATCCGATCTATTTGGGCATATTGCATTTAGATATTTAGATATTTATTTAGCTATGAGATCATTGGCATTAAAATGTTTATTGGATAATTATACTATTTATTTCCACCCTAATGTCATTTATTTGAAAACATTTATCACTTGAAATCCAAGCCTTTTTTTGTGAAACACAAAAAAGAAATGTTGCTGTGACATTTTTCAAATGATATTTTCGGGCATTTAAATGAGCATTATATATTCTTGCGTCTTAAATTCCACAAACAAATTATGAACGTGTTCCAAAAACATTCTATAATATTTATGAAAGCGCCAAATGTATATATTTTTGAAACGAGCATCATTTCGTTGTATTTCGCTTTATATCTTTTCATTTTATTTCGTTTTTTTTTTCATTTGATTTTATGGTTTTGTTTGGCTTTTGGAAATTGCATTGACCTAGAAGTTATATGTTGTTGTTTCCTTTGGGGGATCTCTCGAACTCTTTGGAATACCCTGCCTAGTACTTTTTTCCTACTCTCACTTTCTCTCTCTTTCACTCTCCCTCTCTTTCTCTTTCTCTCTGTTTGTTTCTCTGTGTGTATTTTCAAAAATGAGCATCATTATGAATTCCCGATTTGTTTTTTGTGTGTATATTTTCAAATACGTGCCTCTGTGCAGCTGAATGGGGCATCCAAGATGCTGTCTGTGTGTGTGTGCGAGTGTGGGCGATTGGGGAGCTCTGGCTCCCGGCTGAGATCGTGAAGGCCCATGGCCCATTCCTGGTCCGTCGGTTGCCAGCGCCACGAGGAGCGGGAAACGCGATTCGATTCGATTTTCTCGGGTTTTTCTTTTCTGAATAAAATTCGCCTTACGCCGAACGAGAGCGAAAGTTCAGTTATTTAGTTGTGGTTTTTAGGAGACGCAATTTAATTTAAAAACCATACAAAGGCAATCGAAATAAAACCGAAAATCAACCTGAAAACATAACGATTTCGGACGCGTGCCAGGCGCGTTGGGCGACAGAGATGTATCTTACACACATATAATATGATTTTCCGCTCGGAGAGCTCTTTCTTCTTGTATTTTTTTTTCTTCTGTATTTATTTGTATGATTTTTTTCTGCGGTTTTTGCCGGCTGTTGTCGTCGTCGTCGTCGCGAGCTGAATGCCGGCAGCGGTTCTCCTCGACTCTCGACTCGCGTCGCGGTTCTCCGTTCAGTTCTGCTTGAGTTTCTGGCGACGAGTGACACACACAGAGGGCATTGCCAATAAAACAACGACGACGACGAGAAAAAAAAACGAAAAACGAAACACAAATCTTAATTCTACATAGATTCTGGCCGATTAGGAGACACGAGACACGCACACAAATCTACACACAAATCTACACACAACTTGCACTTAGCTTAAATCGAGGCAAAGTGACACTAGACGATGCCCAATAACCGCAATAATCGCAATCGCAATCGAAATCGCAACAAACGCAATCGAAATCAGCAGCCAAATCAAACTCAAGCTCAAAATCCAAGCCAGGAGCAGCCGGAAGAGGGGGAGGAGGAGCAGCAGCAGAAGCAGCAGGAGGTGGAGGAGTTGGTCTTGCAGCAGGACTCTCAGCCAGAGATAGCAACAGATAATGATAATGGAAATTCTGGCAACGTTTCAAATGGGCCAACAGCAAGTCATAATAATAGCAGCGGCAGAAAAAGTGAAAATGTGACAAACACTTTGGTGGAAAACCAAGAAAGCAAGGAAAGCGAGGGAAACGTGGAAATTAAGGAAATTTCTGTGGAACCAGCAGCAACACTCATCCAAGAAGAGGAAGATTCAGCCGCAGAAATGGGTGCCAAGAACTCAAAGCATCAGAAGGAGAAGTCCGGCAAGAAAGCAGCGAATGATGGAAAGACCGAAGAGCAGGTGCGACCCGGGCCCACAATTATACGAAGGCCACCGGGCAGTCCACGACAAGCCAAGGTCATAGTGCATCGGATTGTGAGAGAGGAGGAGGATCAGGTAGACTCTAAAGCTGCTATCCCCCAGAAGCTTGAAGTCTCCAAAGAGCCCGAAGTGGAGGAGGTCAAGGAACAGCGCCAAGAAGAGGCAGCCCCTGAGCTAGTTCAGGAAGAAAGTCAAACTCTGGAGACTACCCCAGGCCCGCAGGAACCTGAAGCAAAGAAAGAAGAGACAGCTAAAGATGAACCTGTCAAGGAGCAGCAGGAACCATCCAAAGAACCCGAGCAGTATGTTCTGCAACTTCAAAAGGCCATGGAATTTGTGGAAAATGCACATAAGAAGCATGTGGCTTTCGTAAAAGATCAACAAGAACCCCAAGAAAAAGAGAGTTCCCAGGAGTCCCTACTCAAACTGGAAGCACAAGAGGAGCTGAAATCAAAGGATAAGGAACAATATCTGAAGGATCAGGCACAGAATCTAAAAGATCAGGTAGAAAAAGAAGCCCAGAAGCTTCAAGAAACAACAGAAGCACAACTACGAGTGGAAAATGAAGAGAAGAAACCAGAAGAAGCTCCTCCAAAAGTCATAGAAAAAATCCTGGAAAAACGGGAAACTAAGCCCCAGGTAACTCCCCTTCCCCCGAAACCCCAGCACACCTCCAAGGTGATTATCCATCAGATACGCCTCGAGACCGATGACAACGACGAAGGCGGGCATTCCCGCCAAGGTAAGCCCACCATCGAGGAGATTAGCAGCACGCCTGGCTCTCTGCTGGGCACCCTTTCGCCTCCGCCTCGCTATCTGGTTGAATCACCCAAGAACGTCTCCGGTGGAGGACAGTTCTCGCGGTTCGCCCGCGATGTTCAAATCCAAGAGCTAGAGCTGACCAGCGATTGCAGTTCCGGTGAGTTCAACTCACTGCAGTCGCCGCTCGTCTGCGAAGCGGACTCGGAGTCGGAGGGATCTACTGTAGTCTTGGGGCCGGAGCGATCTCCGTCAGATCCGCAGCTGCCGTCCAGCAGCAGCCGTGTGGAGCAGCAGGAGCAGCTGCGCCAGAAGCGCGCCCAGAAACGGAACGCTCTGGAATCGCACTTCCTGCCGCAGCTGCTGAACCCGCGCTACCTGGACAGCATCCTGGAGGAGAATGGCGAGACGCAGTTCAGGCAAGCCGCCGCGGCCGCAGCCGCCGCCTCCTCCTCCGGAGATCAGGCGGGGAATCGCACGCCCAAGCTCAACGAGACCTTTCCCAAGAGCCAGCTGGACTTTAGTCGCCGGCACAAGCGGCGCGAGGAGGCGCCCATGCCGCTCAAGCTGGAGACCAAGTTCCTGGAAGAGCCCAGCGACCTGGAGAGCTGCTCCCGCCTCCAGAGCACCTTGTCCCCCCAGTCCGAGGACGCTGAGCTGGTGTACCTGAGCTCCTCGGCCTCGAGCAGCGTGTCCGATCTGATGGAACTTGAGCTGGAGCAGGCGGCCGCCCTGGCCGAACGGGCTCTCGTGGATCTGGACACGGATGCCAGTCGGTTGATCCATCGGCCGGATGACGAGATGAGCAGCACCAGCACCACAACGGCGGAGAGAAGCGAGACGGAAGCGGAAACAGAGGCGGAGACGGAAACGGAGACCGAGAGAGAGGCGACGGAGAGCCGCGAGAGCACACCTGTTAACACGCTCGCCGCGACGCCCACGCCCACGGCGGCGACCGTGCCAGCGGAGAGAGAGCATCAGCCGCCATTGGCAAGAGATGCGGATACAAATGTATCTGGCGGATCGTCGGCCAGTTTCGGGGCAGCGTCTGCGCTGGCGGCCACGCGCGAGGAGTTCGTTCGCAACATGGACAAAGTGCGCGAGTTGATCGAGATGACGCGACGCGAGCAGGAGCAAGGTGAACCCACGCCGCGATCGGAGTCATCGCCGTCCCCTCCGCCGGTTCCCCCGCCCCCAGTCGCCGCATACACCGCTCCCCACCTAGACAGCACCCAGTACACCTCCTTATCCACCTCCTCCTCCACCAGTCTCACGCCGCTGCAGCTGCAGGTGCAGCATCTGCAGCTGCTGCGGCAGGAGTCCAATGACTCGCACTGCTCCGACAGCACCACCCACAGCCAGTGCACGGCCATCAATCTGGCCAGTCCCCCGCTTCCCACGAGCACACAGCCACCCACGCCTCCCATCCGTCAGAAGCCCACACCCGCCACGCCCACAAGCACGCCTGCGACCACGCCTACTCCCCTGCCAGAGCCCTCAGAGCTTTCCGTTGCAGATCAGGATCAGGATCAGGACACGGACACGGACGCCATCAAGAAGCTGCGTCTGCTGTGCACCGAGCAGCTAGCGTCCATGCCCTATGGCGAGCAGGTGCTTGAGGAGCTAGCCACGGTGGCCCAGAATATACAGGATCAGTCGGATCACAGCAGGATGCCGTATCCCATGCCCCAGCTGCCGCACATCAAGGAGCTGCAGCTGTCACAGTCGGAGGCTGGTAAATCCTCCTCCTCCTCCGCCTGGCTGGGTCTGCCCACGCAGTCGGATCCCCAGCTGCTGGTATGCCTCTCGCCCGGCCAGCGGGAACTGCTGGATGCCCAGACACAGCCGGATGACCTGCTGGATGCCCACCAGAAGTTTGTGGAGCGACGCGGCTACCATGAGCTGAGCAAGGCACAGGTTCAAGAGCAGGAACAGCTGCAGCAGCAGGAGCAGCAGCAGCAGCAGCAGGAGCAGGAGCAGCAGCAGAGCGAGATGCTCAAGACGGCGGCCATGATGCGAGAGTTGCGCAAGAGCCTGTCGCCCTCGAATGTGGACGCCGCACCGCCCCCAGTGCCGCCGCCGCCGGTGCCGGTGAAGAGCGCCGAAACGGCGGCCAAGGCGAACGCTACTAATGCTCATCCGAACGCTAAAAGAGATGACGCAAGCGGGCCAAAACCGAAGATGGCGGCGGCGTCATCGCTTGAAAATAAACCAAGGCGAGCAGCTGATCATCATCCCATTGAGCGGCAGCGGCAGCAGTCGACAGAAGAGCACCGCCAGAGCAGCAGCAGCACCAGCATCAGATCAGGCGAGACCATGACGAGTGCCACATCCACCAAGTTCCCCACGCTGGACAGCATGGAGAGCGAGCTGGCCAGGATGTTTCCGCAGCACAAGGGCCAGGATATTTTCGAGGAGCAGCGCAAGCGGTTCTCCAACATTGAGTTTCCCACCAGCCACCAGGCGAACCCCACCAAACGCTACTCCAACATCGAGACCAGCAGCTACGAGTCCAAGAAGCGACTGGAGAACGGTCAGGTGGTGTACGATGTGAGCAGCTCCAGCCACGAGAAGCAGCAGGAGGGGGAGCAGCCACCCAGCGTGGCACCGCCCATCCCCCCGCCGCCCATTATGTCAGCAGCGAAATTAAACGGCGGCGGCAGCACCTTCATTGATGGAGGCAATAAAAATAGCCAGCCACTGGCTAAAGAGAACGGAGGTGGAGGTGGCAACGGTACGTATGAGGAATTTCGGCAGCGTGCCAAGGCCGCCGTGGATGCCCTTGGAGATCAGCAACAGCAGCAGCAGCCGCAGCAGAACGGCCTGGATCATGACCGCGTGTTCAAGGACTTCGATCGACTCTCCCAGCAGATGCACGCCGAGCTCCAGACCACGCGGGAGCGGCGGGAGAAGTCCGCCTCGCTGTACGATCTCAGTGGGCTGACCAGGCCAGCCTCGTTGGGCCAGCAGCGGCTGGACGAGCTGCAGCAGCGTCGCCATGCCCACATGCAGGAGCTGGAGCAGGAGATAGAGCGCTCGGCGCGGTCACGACAGGAGCGCCTGTCTTCAGTGCCCCGCCAACTGGAGGCCACCTCCTCGGCGCACACCCGCGACATACCCATCGAACTGGAGCCCCGTTCCCGCCGCGCCGAGTCCCTGTGCAACCTGAACGAGCCACCGCCGCTGCGTCCCCACACCACTGTGGGTCACTATAGCCACCCGTCGGCGGCGCAGGGCCAGGACGACTGGTCACAGTACGCCAGCGATCTGGGCTACTCGGAGAACATAGCCCGACCCTTTGCACGCGAGGTGGAGATCTGTTACCAGCGCCAGAACCAGAATCCCCATCAGAGAGGCATCCGGGCGCCACGACTCTCGGCCAGCACCAACGACCTGAGCAGCTCCAGCCAGTACAGCTTCGATAGCTTCAATGCCTACGGCGGACGCAGGACCCATGCGCCCATGCTGAACCAGGCACAGCAGCACCAGCAGCAGCAGCAGCGTCCCCACTACGGCAGCTGCTACTCCATGATCGAAAGGGATCCGAATCCGCGATACATCAGCACCACCTCCAGGCGGGGAGTGAGTCCGGCGCCACCGCCACCACCACTGCAGCAGCAACAGCAGGTGCCGCCACCCGCCTACGATCGCCAGCAGAGGAGGGCCTCCCTGCCGCGGGAACTGCACGAACAGCAACTCAAGTACATCCTCTCCAAGGAGGAGGAACTTAAGCTGGAGGTGGAGCGACTGCAGCAGGAGCGTCGTCGCCTCATGGAGGAAATGCAGCGGGCTCCGGTGCTGCCCGCGCCACAGAGGAGGGAGAGCTACCGCCCCGCCGCCAAGCTGCCCACGCTCAGCGAGGACGAGGTCTTTCGCCAGCAGATGGCCGAGGAGTGGATGAACAAGGTGGCCGAGCGGGAGGAGCGGCGCCAGCACAAGATCATACGCATCTCCAAGATCGAGGACGAGCAGGATCACTCGGCCGTGGACAAGGCCACCATAAGCGATGAGTTTCTGGATCGCGTCAAGGAGCGGCGCCACAAGCTGGCCATGCCGGCGGACAGTGATTGGGAGAGCGGGGCAGAGTCACAGCCCCAGGCACCGGGCCAGGCCCAGGCGGAATCCGATGTGGAGGCGCCACCAGTGCGCATACTCGAGGGCCAGGCGGAGGCCAATCTGCGCCAGCTGCCACGTCACCTGCGCGAGTTTGCCAAGTTCTCCACCAGCGAGCAGCTGCCGGATGGCGGCCAGATGGAGCGGCACGAGGAGCAGGAGCGCCGCGAGGAGGCCACGGACCACTCGCACAGCAGTGCCAGCAAGAAGACGAGCATCGTCAAGACGTACAAGGTGTCGCGGCTGCCGCCTTCCGTCCAGGGTGAGTTTCCCGGCCAGCTTTCCGGGGGAAAGCGGGGCCGCTTCTATCGGGAACGCTCGCAAACGGCGCGGCTCGTGAGTCATAACATCCCTCTGGAACTAACCAGTAACAACTGCTCATCGCCCGACTCCTCTGACTCCCATCCCGGTTGTGGTTCGCCCTCGGCGAAAGGTTCCTCCTCCTCCATCCCCAGTCCTTCATCCTCAAACCCATCCTCGGCACAGTCCCCAGCACCACCGTCCAATAATAATCCATCCCCTGAACCCTTGCCTGTGTCCGGCATCCTGGGCACCGCTTTGCTGGTGGGTTTGTCCCTTCTAACCGCCTGGAACAAGTTCAGCTAGATCACAACAGCTCCTCCTCCCACTCACAGATCCTACATAATGCTACATTTCGATCGGTTGACCTTGGTTTCGATCTAAAATACGTAATATAACTAAGAAGTTGCTCTTTACATCCGATTCATGTACAAATTATAAGGAAATTCCGATTTGTTAAACATCCAGTTGAAAATTATGTTTCGTTTTTATAAGGGAAATTAAAAGAGATTTAAAATCACTTAAAAAGGTGTCTGAAAGTATGCAATAATTTATTTCCTACGTTTTTAGCATACTTTAGAGCAGTTATTTAAGTTTATAAACTTTTTCATATATTTTTTTCATTTCTTTCAAGAGATTTCCAAATCTTTCTGATCTGCGCTCTAAAGTATGTTATGATTTATGGTAGTACGATTTGTATAGCATACTTTCAGACACCTCTCTGAGAGATTTCAAATCTCTTAAGATTTCTTTGACATCCATTGGTGACTGGCTCACACACACACACACTCCCATCCACACTGTCGTCCTTTGGTGTTGTCCTATCTCTCTCTCTCTCTGTTTTGTAAATCTCTATCTCTATCTCTCTTCCGATTGTTCATTGCTCGCGAAATCCTATTGATCCCTCCACACAGACGAGGCCACAGAAACCAGGAGCAGCACAGTCCACCGGACAGACACAGATCCAGCCGCCGGCTTCCAAGCGGGAAAGATCGGCGGCGGTGGAGATCTGAACGAGTTCTTCGCCGGCTCGCCCTTCCGGTCGAAAATCTTCGAAGAGTTCGACAAGTACTGGCGTAACTTCGGGCCCACCGCACCCAACACTTTCTAGGCAGAGTCTTTCGCCAGCTGAACCACAAACCGAATGCTTTAACCGCC
>JAEIIU010055942.1:78993-103669 GCA_018874675.1 Drosophila baimaii
TTTGTGAAACCTTGTTAAATGTTCCCCAAAAAAAAAAAAACAAAAGAAAAAACATAAATCTTAATAGCAAATAGCAAATAAAATGAAAACGAGAATTATATTTAGTGTTGTTTAATGTTTAATAAACGAAATTATTTGATTAACCAAAAGTTGTTTACTTGATTTGAGTTTGATTTTGACATTGCATTCATTCGATTCTTGTATATATTGTATACTCTGCATGCGATTTCCTCTATATAGTTATGTGTGATCTGTCCCGAGAGAGAGACGATGTGCTTGAAATAACTAATCCCCATATATATGTGTATAAAGTTAATACATGACGAAGCCTAGAGAAGCTGTCAGATAGGCGGAGATAAAGGTGATAAAATATTAATGTTACAACCAGATTTCTGAGGTATTCTCAGGTGAATCCCCAAAGTAATCTGTATCTCTGGTAATCAACCTGTCTGATGGCTCTCTCCCTCGCTCTCTCCGCTGTAATTAAGTAATTGCTTAATCCTACGCTTAAGTTTAAGTTAAGAAATCATTTGGCTTTGTAATACGCTGGCTTCTGCTTAAGTCCACTGAGAGGCTCTGCAGCTCAACTGCCTCCAGAGGGCTGCCTCCAATCGGCTTAACCCATCCGCGGCATCGCAATCCAAATCCAAATTCCCCCCACGAAATTCCCCTCCTCCTTTTGGCTTATCTGCCCCCTCAAGAATAGCAATCAAATTGAAGAAAACGAGAACGAGAACGAGAAGTAAGAATGAGACAAGCGAAAGCGAAATTGCGATTATGCGGAAATTTTAAATTAATTCCATTCAATTGCATGGACACAAAGTGCAGGCCGACAGACGATCCGTTTGTTTAAAACAGAATTACGGAATCGGGGGCAATTGAGCTAGAGCGTCTGCACAGAGAGAAAATGGGTTAGCAAAGGCTATATATTTTAATTTCGAAATATGTCTATATATATCTACTATACCATTCGTATTAATTTATTATTATTATGGTATACAGATAGATAGAGAACTTAACAAAACTAAACTAAAACTTTGCTATTCCCATTAATTTATTTAAAGCATTAGTCCGCTCGAAAAAGTCTGAAAACCTTGAGAAAGTATTTATTTTACAGCTATATTTATGGATTTAAAAATAATAGCTACCTCAGGATTACCATAAACTTCGTAAAATCCTTGAAATCTCATAAAAAATAATATATTTTCAATTTTAAATAATAATCAAGTTGATTTTGACATGCTTTAAGACCAAATTCCCACTAGTTTCAAGTAAATTCAACTCTATATTAATCCCTTGTGATAAAATTGTGATAACCAACCTTTTTTTTCTCTGTGTACGAACCAAAATGCATGCCATCAGTGGGGGCAAGACGCACGAACGAACACAGGGGAGACGTCTAGAAGATGCAAAAAAATCTAACCGAATGCTATCGTTCAGACAGAGCCACCACGTCCGAGGCGGACGCATCTCCATCTCCAGAATCCAGGGGAACGGGAACGGGATTGGGGCTGGGGATGGGTGTCCGGCTGCGACCACGCCCGCCCAAGCAGACGCGCTTCCTGCTCAGCGCCCAGCAGCTGCAGCAGCAGCGCCAGCGACGCAGCTGGTCCGAGAGCGATCTGCTCAAGGAGATCGACAGCGAACTGCAGCTGGCCAAGGGCTTTCTCTACGCGAATGGTGTGTGTCACCGCCCCCCTTCTTCCACTCTCTCCCCACATCCCTGTCTTAACCCCCTCTCTCGCTGTGTACTTGTAATTATGTTAAGTTTATTTTTAACCCTCTGCCATTTTGTACACCTCGAATTTTGCACACCTGCCCGAAAGTAGGCAACGAAATTCGAATGTATTTCAGTGAACATTGCGTATACGACGTGAGGGCTTCGCGGTCACTTGCCACATATGTATATGTATATATTTATCTCGATCTCGATCTCTATTTGCATCTGTATCTGTGTGCCTCTATCTCTATCTGTATCTGAATCCATAATTTACGACCCACTTGAGTCGAAAGGCCTCTCTCCTTAGCTCTTTCTCAGCTTCCTCTCTCCTCCTGCCTGTGTCTCTGTTTACGAAAGCATAAAAAAAAAACTGTTGTTTATACTAAACTGGGTGGAAAAACATACATATAGACGAATTTTGAATTTTTCATCGGAGCACGAGAACGAGAACAGCGAGAAGGCGTTCTACAAATTTGTTGTTTTGTTTCGCTCGCCGCACAAATTGAGATTTTCTTTCTTTCTGGCCTCTGAAATACGTTTTTCGAAACGAAAGTCCAAGCAACCTGGCCGAAAATTCAAACCGTTTCGTAGTCGTCGTCGTGTTAAAGTCGTGTGAGCAACGCGAAGGCGCGCGTCAGCAGGCGAGAAAAAAAAGAATAGAAAAAAAAAAAGAAAAGATATATAGAAAAAGTCCGAAGTCGGAAGCCACAGAGATTGGAAAAACGAAGTAGTAGCTTCTATATTCTTTCACCAGCTAAAATGGGGCAGGGTTAGTTGAGAGTGTGTGTTCTTCTTGTATTTTGTGTTCCTCGAAATTTGTTTGTGTTATCCCTCGCACGAGATACGAGATACGCGAGTGTATCCCAGAGATGCACCGCAGTGCTCCTGCACCCGTGAAGTGAAGTGATAATTCTGTGAATCTCGATAGTAATCCTTAACTTTGTTTCGTGCAATTTTTCCCCCAACTTTTGCAGAGCACACACCAGGCACCACGGCAATGTTTGCGCCCAAATTCAAGGCGCGCGCGCCGCCAGGCTCAGGTAAATTGTGCGAGTATCTGGCGGATGCACGGATGCAGCCGCCGTCGCCGCCCACGACAAGTGTGACAAATGGCAAAACATGACGTTTTCAGCGGGGCCGTCGTCGTCTTTTTGATGATTCGTTTTGGGGGGCATATTGAGTGGACGGATCCCAGTCAGAGAAGTCAACTTTCCACCTTTCCACTGACTTATTCATTTCCAAATTTATGGCCCGTATTTATAGATCGTTTTTTGTGCCAGCCCCGCTAGGTCTGAACTTGATTTGGCTTTTGTTTATTTTAAATATTTCACATTAGTTCACACGTCCGAGATTTCCACATGATTTAGGCAAGCAGCATCTTTTGGAAAATCCAAAATCCAAGCTGGAGAACGACGAGGTGCGCCATTGCTAAATATACAATATGACGTAAAGTCCTAGCCGAGGGATGGCCAGAGTAGTACGGCATACGGAATACGGAATATTTATTACAATATTTGCAATGTTCTCAATTGTTGTTCGCTGGTGGCTGGTGGTGGTTCGTGTTAGACGCCCACGCCTATAGGCCGCCGCCTTTTACAGTCTCCAATAAAAATGCCAAACTAAATAGAATCAACACAGGGGGGGGCGAGGGCTATACTCTCCGCCATGTCGCCACGATCCACAATCCATTTGATGTTGTTCTGGCCGAGATTTTCCATTCCATTCACCAGAAGAAAATCCTAGTTGGGGCCATAAAACCCCTTCAGGGGGCGTAGGCAAATCCATCAAAACTTTCATTCCCTGATTGCCGTCATCTGATGGCATTATCTTTGGCTGTTTCGATCTATCCTACACATTTATTTAAAGCATTAATTTGTATGTTGTTATTTTTAACATCCCCCTACCCCTTCCCCACCTCACCACCTTCACCCCTTCTCTTTTTCGTTCGTTTTTCTTGGGTTTTCTTCTTTTTTTCGTTTTTTTTGCCCATGCCAAAGAATGGAAAATATAAATTTCAAGACTTTTAGTGAGTGAAAATAATTTATAGTTCGGTATAAATTCAGTTGAACTTGAACGAATCGCCTGCTGGCCGTTGGGATAGCGATTTAATTTTGCTTGATGACGTTGCCCATCAGTGGGATTATCAATCTGTTGAAGAGAGATCTTAATAATAGGAATTGGAAAAGAATTTGGCTAAGAGTCGATGGATACAAGTAGATGGATGAATTTACTAATTGTGTACAAGCAGGTTTTGTTTTTATTTGATTTTTTTTTGGCTAGGAAATATTAAATAAATTTTAATTAGATTTATTTTCAAAAAAGAGGAGAATATGTAGAGCAAACTAAAAACCAACTAATCCTTTAATGATGTCAAATAAATCTTTGGTGGCTTAAATATTAAAACCATTTTACCAGCATAGAGGATTTTTAGGCCATTAAATTATTATAAAAAGAGCTAAGAGGAAAGAGAAAATATATAAACTTCAGAGATTCCGACAGAAAAAATATAAACTGCATAGATACTGATAGAATTTTATTATTCCTTTTTTCAAAACACAATAAACTAACCAGAATGATGATCTATTTTATTGACAAACCCGGGAAATCCGATGGGCTTCCAATCAGTTCCGGCTGAACCGCAAATATGCACTCCATAAATAACCCCAAATGGGGGAGTTCCCCCCTTTTTTCTTCACCGCCACAAGAGCCACCACTCACTCCCCCCAAATTCCACATAAATCAACTCAGGAAATGCTCTTAATTTGCCAGAGCTCAGCCGCACCCATTTCCATTCTCTACACTGACAGGTCGCACTCCGTCTCGGAACTCCGGATCCCAACTCCCGTTGTCCCGTTGCCGGTGACAGGTTGCATCGATCCCCAGGCCCAGGCCACTCCTCCAGAACTATTTCACCCATTCCCCCCAACTCACACAATAGTGTGTGCGTTTGTGTGTGATTTTCACAAGGCCACCGAGAGTACATGGGTTCCGCTATTGGAAAAACATTTTACAAAATTGTCCAGAGTTAAAATTAAAAAGTTTTCTCATTGCAGGGACACTCAGAGAAAATGTGTTAGGTAAATAAAGAGAATTTTTTCATTTAGTTTTCTTAGGTTTCCAGTGGGCTGTGAATATATATCAAAATATTTATATATACATCGATATAGTATTAAAAGCAATGAAATAACAAATTGTATATTAATTTTTTTCTGTATTTCTGAATTTTAAGATATTAAAATACCTAAAAAAATTTATTTTATTTAAAAATTAATCAGTTCCTTACAAAAAATAATTCCTAAATCATTGCTTTTGAAAATTCTGAAACTATTTTTAAAAACCAATTTAAAATATCAAACATTTACATCCATTTCTCAAACATTTCCATAAAACTACTACTTTTTCGATATTTTGCTATATGGCCCAGCATATCGCTATTGCAGAATTATCGATATATTCGATATATATTAATAAATTCGTTGTTTCGATACACAGGCCAAATAAATGATTATGAAATGATTTTTAGACAATACAAATATGATGTTCATAGGAATATCCTTTTTTATTTAAGAGCTCATCCTTTATAAACTAAAAATCAAATTAAAATGGAAGCTCACAAATCGAAATAACATTTTTTAAGGGTTTTAAATGACAAATACAAATCATTTGTAAGTGATGATGCTTTAGACAGTTCAAAGTTTTGGAAGGTAAATATTCTAGTCAACGGTTTGTAGTCTGTAGCTTTAAAAAAATATTAATATTACAAACCATAGATCAAGGAACACTTTAAGCTCTATTTCACAACCTCTGTCTTTATTCTAGAACATATATACTTTTTCTTCCTGTGTGCTCACCTCTCCCATAGCTGATGTTTTCCGAATTTGTTCTTGTTCGCAAATCGATAAAATTTGAAATGAATTGCCTCGAACAACGAAAGCCAGCGAAATGCGACTTCTGCTCGACTGCGGGCGCTCCTCCTTGCGGGTGTGTCTCGCCAGTTCGCTCTCAAGTGCCACCTATTAACATTTTTCCCCGTGAATTCGGATTTTTGTTCGAATTTTCCGTTTGATTTGTTCTAAAGTAGTGAGCAAGCAATATGTAGTGTGTGCAGTAGTGGCCACCGGAAGTGCCAAGCCAAGTCAAGCCAAGCCAATCGAATTTCAGGCTTTTGTGTTTGGCTTTGCTTTTTGTTTTGGGGTTTTTTTTTTTTTTTNTTGCGTTTTGTCTGGCTTTGCCGAAGAGCTAGCTGGCTGGCTGGCTGGCTGGCTTTTTGTTGTGACTTTCGGGAGGTGACTTTAGTGTTTAGCCGGGCTCTTTAAATAGGTTCACTGTACTCCGCCGCACACACACACACACATATTTCCGTTCCATTTCGCATTGCACGCATAATTGGCGTTGCCCCCTCGAGCTTGCCCCTGTCTCCGGTTGATCACACACCGAGCTGCGAGCAGCGAGAATTGTAATTGATCTTCTATTTGGGGACTGTGAGCAGCCATCAGCCAACTGGGTGTGTTTGGCCTTTTGTTGTGTCCCAGCCCGTGCCCACTTCCATTCCCATTCCGAATCGGAGTCCGCGTCCGAATCCATCCCCATTCCCGGGGCCTCTTAGCTCTGCTCGACGCTGGCGAGTCACGCAAAATTCAGTTCGCCTCGAGCCGTGCGCGGAGTCAGCAACTCAATCAGAGAAACGCTCTCGAAATCCGTATCCGTATCCGTATCTGAATCTGAATCTGAATCCGTGCGTCCCATATCCGTAAAGATATCCGTATCTGCTGCACTTAGGTAAAGCCATCAGCTCAGTGTTCGGCGTGACTCAGTGCGAATTTGATTGACATTTGCAAGGAGAAATTTCCTTTTGATTCGATTGTATAATTCAATTAAGTGCTGATTGAATAAAGACGTCAGCGGACGCCCACATAAGAGAAGATCACCTACACTACCCACCCACCACTACCGCCCCGCCCCCTCACCTCTCTAACCAGATGCCCCTTCTCCACTATCTATCAAAAAAAAAAAAAAAAAAAGAAACCCCGTCACCAGCGCGAAAAGCCAAAGAAATCCGCTAACAAAAACCATCGAAATACGTGTCAATGTCTCGAAGGCAGTGCGCCTAGGGCATCTGTATCTGTATATCTGTAGATCTGTATCTGGCTGGCGGCAAGTGTATCTGTGACCGAGTGTGCTTTGTTTTTGTGGCTTTCGTTTTTTTTTTTACAGGTGGCAAATAAATCTGTAGAATGAAAGATTTTGGCTAGACCCAATGCAAAGTTGCATAGACATGGGCATGGGTTAGTTAACAAGTAGCGAAATTATGCTGCCACAATTGGAGACAATTTATTCTGATTAATCAGAGATCGGGCAAAGATTTCAAGTGGTTGATTGCTGATCAAATGGTTAGATTAGTTGCCTGGCTTGTTAGCCATGTAAACGGATATAAATTGCGTTTAGATTGAGCTCATAAATCATGCTTCTTGCATTTTGAATTCTGAATTTGAAGTCAAATTAAGGTGATTCCTATCCAGTAAATTTCTTTTAAAATATTTCAATTCTGAAAGCATTTTCTGCTAGTTAGATGAGCTAACTTTGCCTTAAATATAGTTGGTTTCTTTATATTTTTTCTCATTAATAAAACTTGGGTTTAATATCAGAAATAAAAGCCACATTAAGGGTATTTCTGTGGAGTACTTTTTCTTTTTAAGTATTTAAATTGTAAATGGATTTTATAATAGTGAGATTTTCTTTGATTCTCTTATTGTTATATAATTTACAAAAATAGTTAATAATTTAAGGTGATTTCTCTAGATTATATTTCTTTTAAAGTATTCAATGCCCAAAGGAATTTTTAAATAGTTAGGCCTATAATTTATTGTTTAAAAGACTTTTAGATTTCGCTGTTTGTAATGTAATTTAATTTAATTGCATTTAATTTATTTAATGCTTTAGCACAGCGCTGTAAATTTAGATTTATTATTATTTCACTTGTATTAATTACACAGTTTTGTAGGAATTTCTTAAAATTAAAGTTGTTGAAGTATGTTAAATATTTCCCTTAAATTATTTACAATTTATAGTTTATTAAAGGATAACAGAAACTTATACTTCATGAAATTTCTGCCTTAAAAAGCTAGAAATTCATAAGAGGACCTTAATTAATTGTATTTTTAATGTCTTAATTATGTATTCTATCTTTTACTACAATTTCAAGTTATATATCCTTAAGGATCCTTAGTTTCAATGGTCCAAAAGTTCCTCTAAAAAAGTTTGCCATAATATTTGGTTAAGCTTCTTCGAGAGACTCAACTTTAAATCAATTTTGGTCAACCCTTGGGGCACACCTCGCTGGGTTCTTTAACGGTTCGGGAATATAAATTTATACTATCTCTCTGCGACTAGGTGTGTGTGTCTGTGTGTGTGTCTGTGTGTATTTTTGTGAATGCTAAACATGCGCCAAATGCGATGACTCATCCCCAGCGCCAATCGCTGTGTGTGCGTGTGTGTGTGTGTGTGTGTGTCTTGGCCAAATTTTGAATGGCTGCCAAATGGCGGCTTCCTCGGTCGCCGTCGTATTAATTATTGCTGTTCTACGTCGCTATGTTTGTTTGTCAATTTGTCTTCGCATTCGGTTTGTTGACTGCCCTAGCAGCTTTTTTTAGAGGCGAAACCTGCGGTTGCATGAATTTGCTGATAAGTGTAAATGGGGCTGGGAAACTCAATCTCTGAACTCCGGCGCCGACGCCCCTGAAAATGTCATCTGTCTGCCACTCGCCCACACGTTATCCGCTCTCACCCTCCTCTGACACCACTCTGCAACTCTCGACAGGCGTGTGGACACCTTACGGTTCCAGCGGCGATCTAAATCAATCATCCGCCCCCTCGGCCACACCTCCGCCCCCGCCGCCGCCCGCGCTGCCCGTGTGGACGCCGCAACCGTCGCCGGCTCTCAGTGGCCGCAAGGAGTTCCGTCCCGTCCACTTCGAGTCGCCAACTCTGCCGCGTCGCTACACGGCCCTGCAGCAGCAGCAGCAGCAGCCGCAGTCGCAACAGCATCCCACGACGACAACGACCCCGCCGTGGTCGTACACCAACGGAGAGGCTGCTCCATCAGCAGGGCTACGACCTGGTCCAGCCTCCCTTAACTCGGTCAACTCCAACTCGGACTACGCCGAAACCGACTGCTCTGGATACTTTGGTCCCGTGGCGCCCAGTGCCAGTGTCTCCGACAAGATCAGAAGTACTAGTAATCCACAGTTTCCAGAGCCTTCTGAAAAAGCCCCTATTTCTATAGTCTATGACTTAACCCTTATTCAAAGCGATCTATATACAATTTATCTAAAGATATTAGTCACCTAAAACGTGGTGATATTTTCTTAAATCAGTGGTCTGCCGTAACACACACTGTGTGTGAAAGAGAACTAAAGAAATAGCTCTGTCACGATCCTTTAGCTTCATCACAAGATACCTTTTCCGAATATCTCGCTTTGAGTTAGGGCTTCTTACTTGTACCCTCCATTGCCCCACTGGTTCCTCGTTTCTCGTTTCTCTGTCGTTTTCCGCTAATGCTCCACTCTCGTTTATCGCCCCCGAAAAGAGATCGAGCGCTCGTCCTCCAACTCGGAGCTACAGAGGCCCTTTGTGCGCCGCCAACTGTCCGACGCCAGTCGCCCAGCCTACAGGCCCAATGAAGTCAGTAAGTATAGCCGATTGGCAGGCAAGTGACCCGGTGAAGCGAGCTCACGATCGTCGATGCAACACACTGAATGTGGCTGTGATCTATGTGCCCTCCGTTTAACCCCACTCAAAAAAAAAAACAGAAAATTAAAAACCAAACCAAACCCAAACTGAACCCAAAACAATACCCCCAAGACCGTGACCAATCACTAACCTAAACTCCATCTGCGGTTTCCAGTCTACAAAGTCAAGCACGAGTATATGAGCGAGCCGGAGACGGGCAACGATCGTCCCCGGAAAATGGCACAGTTAGGGCGAAGGCAGTACGATGGCATCGGTCCGGTGACCAACGATGGAATGCCCATTATCCTCAGATCGGTAAAAGATACAAGGGGGTGGGAAAGGGGTTGAGTGATCTGATACGAGTATCTTCCTTATCCCCATCCACATGCAGGAGGTCCAGGAGCCGCATCAGCATGAGTGGTACAAGCGTCTGTATCAGACCATTCACAAGCAGAAGAACGGCGGTAAATTTCACACACACACACACTCTTCCCTTCGGTCTGAAGCATCCTCGAATATCCCATTCCCATTCCCATTTCCATACCCAAGTCCCACGAAATAGCCCACTCCTTAAGTCCCTTAAATGCTTCAGTCTGAACTCCGATCGATTGATTTGGAATCCTCTAAAAAAATAAACACTCGTTTCTCATTCTCCCCCATTCGCTTTCGCCTCAAGATGATTTCGTGATTCGCTACAAGTGTCCCAGAGGTGATTCTTTGATCTATAAACTACGCTATCCCCTAGTAGTCTCTCCCATCTACTTACCCGCTTTCGCCTGTACATAAAGACCGAGTCCCGTATCCTCTTGAAAAACTAGAGTGGCTCTATTATTATTTGGTTTACCTGCATGCTGTATTATTTTGGTTTATCTACATATGATTTCTCTCATGTTCCCGTGTCTCTAGCTCATTGACTATTTCGGAAGCTTCTACTAAATTTCAAGACTAACCAACCTACCTATAAGGCCTAACTCACACCCAACGCAAAACCTCAAAAACAGCGCTAACATCATGTCCGCCAGTACACCACCGAGACAAAGTAATGTTTATGATTTGTAGAGCTTGAGAAACCGCTTTTTGCTACCCCTCTTAGCCGAAGACTTAACCCGACTAATCAGAGCTTCTGTATCCGATCAGCCCGTCCCTCGTACAAGAGCAACGGATACGTGTCCGAGCCCGAACCCAACTACGACTCCGACTACTCCACTGTGAGGTACCGCACCCAGAATCCGCATCGTGTGCAGTCCGTGTCCTCGGCTGTCAATGTGCGCAACCTCAATCAGGACGAGAAGTGAGTGCTTAGAGTGATGTCCCAAACTCAAATTAGTTTACTTACCTTATATCTAAACTCCAGGTTGTATGGTACTATGCCAAATCCCATAAAATCAGCGCAGAACTCGTATAAGAATCAGCCAGGTCGCATTGAGAACTACACGACAGGACACTCGTCTGTTTCCGAAAAGGAAAAGAAGGAGGTAAGTGAGACAAGCAAGCAAATCTTGATCACAAGCGCAGACTTTTCATCAGTATAACCCATTGAGAGAGTGATCTTGATCACCTGCTGCTCATATTTTGGGAGATTCCAATTCACCTTCATCTTCGTTATGGAACCTCCTCACTGGCCTAATGCACCGACCCATATCTGCTCTATGTCCCTGCTCCCCCTGCACCTTCATAATAAAAACCCATGATCATGCACCATTCACACACTCAGTCATTCAGTTCGCCTCGAATATTCTAACTCACAGCAATTATTCTATTCACAATTCTAGTGGTGGGACGAAGTGATGGACATCTTTAACGGGGTATGATCTCTACTTTATAATACTAGATTTAGTCTTTAGTTTATTTACCTTCCGATTCGAGTTACTCGATGCTCGAGACCGTTTTTCCGTTGAACGTCTAACGTGAACTAAACCGTTCCCAACTATCTATCTCTGCTTACCGTTGTATCTCTTTCCTTGCCTACCAAATAAATGCCTGATCCCTGATATCCTTCGCAAAAGTGGCTTAGGGAGCATACACGCATCCCGCGTATTATCATAGAATTCGTTGATGATTTCGATGGCATCGGAGTAAGTTAACCTTGGACAGATCAGACGTTGAGAAAGCGACGAGGCAGGAATCATTGCAAAAGGCACCAGAACTACTAATTGAAGCCACTCGATCAAATGCAGCTTAGATTCTTTCCAGAGACTAATTTTGGTGTTTTCTCTTTGCCTTCCCTAGAATCTAGAACAATCGAAACTCTCGCCATTGTATACTGAAGGTAACTTGTCCAGGTAAGACGCTCACTATCCCAACTTAAACACTCTCTGATCGTATTTCCTTGATCTCTCAGAGCTCTGGCCAAGGAATCTGGCTACACCAGCGACTCGAACCTGGTTTTCCGCAAGAAGGAGCTACCCGTAAGCAGTCCCCTGAGTCCCGTGGAACAAAGGCAGGCCTACAAGAGTCTCCAGGCAGGCGGAGAACCTCCACTGCTCGGCTTCCGCAAGCCAGCGCCCGAGAAGCCCCGTGGTAAGTCCTGATTCCAAGTACTTTTTTGTGGGAAAGTTGGTACCATCTAATACCTAACTTAGTTGTAAGTCGCTGGGCTACTCAACTCTACTTACTAATCCTGCAAACGGTGTTGGTTCCAAGGTCTATCTATCTTTCCTATCGTACACTGAAACTTTGTAAGCTCTATTTGCCACCAGTTGCCCTGGTTTCCTTTCCCCCCACACCCACTCTCACTGCTCTCACCTGAAGTTGTATTAGTCCGCCCCACCAGGATGTGGGCGCCACCAAAAATCAAGCACCACCGTTAATGGCACAGGCACCACTGAAAACCCAGCAGAAGCGGCTGCCTAATCTCGAAACTGATCTCTTGCCTTCCCCCTAAGAAATTGTGGAGGAGTTCGAATTCATACAGATCACTCCCACGCTCACAAAGATTCGTGTGAGCACCAAGGAGCTGGAAGAGGAGGAGGAGGAAGAACCAGTGAGAAAGCCACCCACACCACCGCCACCGCCGCCACCACCTCCGCCGCCGCCGCCACCTCAAGGCTTGACCCAGCGAAAGGAAGGAAAGAAGCCTGCGAAGATGTTCTCGCAGCTCTCGAAGACGCTGCCCTCGTTCATACCCCTGAGCAAGAAGCAGCAGGCGGCGTCCCAACAGGACGACCCACCACCCAGGCCGCCCCACCGCAAGTCCAGCTGCACCAAGAGCACGGTGCGAGTCCTGAGCTCGGCCTCCAAGTCCAGGCATGAGCAGTGCTTCCAGCCGCCGAATGGCAATGCCTCGTCGGGAGTGTCCACCATTACGCTGAGGAAGGTGGCCACCTCGAGTTGTTCGCGTCGGGAACCGATTTGTCGCTCCAAGTCAGCGGGAGCAGTGTCGACGCTCCTGCAGACCCTGACGGCCACCAAGGAGACCCGACTCACCCGCAGGGTTCAGCAGCAGCAGCAGCAGCAGTCCCGCTTGAGGTCCTCCAGTCCCAGCCGGCGTCCCGCTCGCCTGTTGGCCCTGCGTCACTCCAGCCGGAGTCCCGTGGCTTTTGGCCGGAGCATCTCCAAGGAGCGGAGTTTCGCCGAGGAGAAGAAGCGACTGGAGAACACGTTGCCGGCCAATCGCACCAACTTTGAGGCCAGCACCAATATCCTAAGGGATCCCTCCTTGAAATCCCCCCAAGAAGTGAGGGAGGCTGTGCGCTCGTATGCCACATCCCGCAGCAAGTCCTTGCCCCGACTGCGTCACACCACGGTGAGCACCACCACGCGCCAGACCATGTGCTTCCCCCAGGTGCGCCCCCAGACGCTCCTGGATTGCGGAACACGCTCGCTGCGCAAGTCCAAGGGCGGCAAGGGACAGGCCAAGACGGGCTCCAATGACAGCTTGCCGCGGAGCAACTCCACCTTCTCCATTGACTCGCTGGTGCGTCAGGAGTATGTGCCCATTGCACCGCCCAAGACGTATGTGGGCAAGTCCAGGGGATCGGCCTCCAAGGCCCTGGTTCCGCTCCAGAACAGCCGCAGCGAGGGTCACGTGCCGCGCAAACGTCAGACTGGAAAATGGGTTGGAAAGCCAGCTCCGCCGGTGACCGTTCACTCCTACAGTGAGTCGGTGCGTGAGAAGACCAACTTCTGGAACGATTACAATGCCAAGCAGGCTATGTCACTGCCGCAGGAGTACAAGTTCGTGCCGGAGGATGTCTGCGACTTCTCGGGTCAGGTCCTGGTTCAGCAGCCCTGCATCGAGGACCTCGTGTGGAAGTACGAGGGCAAGGAGCAGCGTCCACCGCCGAAGCCCGTGGCAGTCACGGACATCGCCCGTCCCCTGTCGCCGCAGTTGAGCCAGGAACGTCGCTTCTCGCCCACACGGGAGGTGCGTGTGCCCCAGATCAACCGGGAGGTGCGATCACCCTCGCGTCGTCGCATCGATAGTTTGCGCTCCAAGGATAAGGAGCAGGCGGTGGCCAGGGCTAGCAGCCTGAGCAGCGCCGATGAGCGCGGCCGGAGGGCCACGCCCGCTCCCACCAATGGGCTCTATCAGTGCGGAGAGCTGGCCCACAGCGCCACCTCTCTGACCCACCTGGAGCGGCACAGCCCCAGCTGTCGGTATCGCAACAACTGCGAACGCTTCACCGAACTGAATCGCTTCTACAGCACCTTGGAGCGGGTGGGCCAGCTGGAGCGGGCCACCTCCTCGAGCAGCTTCCATCCGCTGCGAAAGGATGCCGAGCTCCTGGACTTCGATGAGTGGCGCAAGGTGCGACTCCATGAGCGGGCCGAAAAGGAGCTGCAGTATCTAGTGTGCAAGCTGCAGGACGACCAGAAGCAAAGGGATTTGCATTACCGCTCCAAGGACGTGGACTCCCTCAAGTGGCGCCACGAGGCGGACCAATCGCTGATTGCCAAGAAGAAGTCCGTGGAGGATCTACGGGAGAACTTCGAGCAGCTGAACCTCCTGCGGCAGCAGCAGCAGCTGCAATCGGAGCCAGTGCATCGCCACTGGAGGCGCAACACGGTGGCCGACTTGGCCAGCAGCCTGGAGCATCGCATTGAGGTCGAGGCCGAGGCGGAGCCCGAGATGGAGCGCCATCTGGACAACGATCTGGTGAGCACCTTGTCCAAGGATCAGATCAAGAAGATCACCCAGCAGCTGAACGAGATATACTCGGGCAATCGGCCAGTGCCAGCCGTCGAGGAGCAGTACGTGGTCACCGTGGAGAAGGGCTCGCGGCCCAATGGCCTGAAGGTGCGCTGCAACTCGAGCATCTCCAAGGAGCAGCTCCTGGGACCTGTGCAGCGCAAGCGGGACGAGCAGCAGTCCAACCAGACCCTGCCACGAGCCACTCGCAGCCAGTCTCCCGTGGTGGTGGCCAGGGAGACACGCGGCGCCATTGCGGCCAAGAATGCGGAGTTGACTCTCTCGAAGCCGCCGGAAGTGCCGCCCCGACCAAAGGCCACGCCCAGTCAGGAGGGAAAGGCCAAGGCTCTTGCTAAAGAGCTTCCTAAGGAACCCAAGGAAGATCCTCGGGAACCGGCCGAGAACATAAACCAAAAGATACAGTACTTCGAGGATCGCCAGTTCGACGAGCCGCCCAAGACCATCTACCATGCCCGGGAGGACTCCTCCCCCGACGAGGCGGAGGTGATGCGCCTCATCGAGCAGAACATGCAGGAGCGCCAGCGAGCCAGGCAGCTGCACCACCACCACCACCACCAGGAGCTGAGCAACTCCCTCACGGATCTGAGCGGCGTCTACGGAGAGCGTCCCGCTGCCAGGGTAAATTTTCACTTGCACAGCCCGCCCGACCGTCCGCCCGACGATACCGAGCTTATCAGCTTTGGGAACGGATCACCGGATCCCGCCGACGCCAGTCTTGAGCTCTACTCGGACTCCTACTACCGGTCGCGCAGTCTGTCGCCGCAGTCCCAGGCCTCCGCCTGCTCCAGCTCCTACCTGCAGAGGGTCTACACCGGCGAGGTGCGGAAGATGCGGCAGCACTTCGAAAGCATCCAGCAGTCCGGAGAGCAACAGTCCCGGGAACAATCCAACGAGCGGCGCGATTTTTTTGGGCTTAGCTCGCTGCGGAGGGCGCGCAGCGATCCCGAAGTGAGTGCGGGATCCAAAGACGCCCCGGACACCGCTACGGAGGCGGTGTCGAAGGAGGAGCAGCAGGCCACCGTTGGCGATGTTCCGCGGTTGACGCACAAGTTTGAGTTGCGTGGCGCCACCCCGTCGCCGGAACGTGGCCGAAGGCGCCAGCGGAGCGCCCAGGATCGCCTGATGCCTCACATAGACATCATCAGCAAGACGGCGGCCCTGAAGAAGGAGCTGCCGGTGCGAGCGAGTCCCACGAGGAGCGTCAGCAGCAACAGTCACTGCTTCGAGCGCCTGAGGATGCGTTACGAGTCCCCGGAACCGCCGACCCAAAGCTACCTGTCCACCTCGCATCCGGATATGCGGGATGTGCATGACATCTCGCCGCACCTGAGTGCCGATTGGGTGGCCCACAGGCATCCGCAGCCCTCGAAGCCGCAGGAAGTGCTGCCCAGGAAGCCACAGCGAGTGGTGGCAAGGGCGAGCTCCACATCGCCTCCACGCCCAGCCAGATCGCAGAGCCACCAGCTGGGCTCCCGGCTGACCAGCTGCATGAGGGACATCTTTGCCAACCAGAAATTCGATCCCAACAAGCATCGTCCGAAGGCGCGCTACGTGCCCGAGGGAGCGGAGAGCCTAAAGAAGCCGACTCCCAGTGGCCACGGAACGCTGGAGCGTCTCAAGAAGACCATGGCAGTGACTTTTAAAGGTGATTGTTAACTGTTACAACTTCCAGGGAGCAGTGGGTATGGGTGGGTCAGGGAACTAGGGCAACCCCTCTAATCTATATGCTTCGTTGGTCGCCTGATCCCGTAGTGCTAGTGCTGCTGCTTTTGGGTTCTCCCTCCCCCATTGGTTCTAAGAATTATTTCCAAATTATCCCTTTACTCGTATCTTATCTGTAAATCCTTGGCGCAGATCTCGACCCGAACGCGCCCCCCATTCCCCCACAGCCGCCAGTCAAGGGGCTCTCCGCCTACGATTATTCGTACAACTCCGACACCGTCGACGGATCAGGTGAGTGACCATTAAGGTGCCTGGCCAGGGTACTACTGCAACTGCTAGAATAACTGCCGCTCCAAAAGAGGTCTCAGGAGACCAGTTGACCTTGAAGGAGATGATACTAATCTCTGAAAAATATAGAATATGTCCTTCTTCTCTAAAGTATTGCCCTTAAAGTAATTCACAAAATTAAGTAACAATATATTCCCCCTACTGTGGTAAGAGAGTCTTCCTCTTAAATAAATTATAAAGAGATCCCTCACGTACTTTTTAATGTAATATCCCACCTTCCTGTTATCCTGCCCCCCTTCCGGAGGAGCAACCACTACGCTCCTGCTTTCCTTGTCATTCGTTAACCTTTGCTAAAAGCATTTTTACTACGGCAACGACGGGTAATTTCCGCAATTGATGCAATTTCGCTTTGAAGGTGCGCCGTGCCTCGTCGGTTGACCAAATTAATCGATATCACCAATGAAAACGCCGGCCACGCGGACGGCTCTGACCTGCTTAGCTCACCACCCAACACCACCACCCGGCGCCACCACCTGTCCGCCTCCTGTCTCTAATTCACCTGTTCGAGGGGGTGGTGCGCCCGCTCTCGCTATCTCTTTGTTGTTGTTGTTGTTGCTGCTGGTGGGGTGGCTCTTGGCTCGTGGCTCACCTTGCCGGCGTGCAGTGGTAACGGCGTTGCCATGGCCAAGACGATGCCGTCAACAAAAAACAAACTGGGAACAGACACGACGCGTACCTGTCGCGGCCGTTAGTCAGTTCCACTTTTCCGTGCCAAAAAAACGTGTCTTTCGGTCTGCGCTCCTCCGTTCGGAATCGAAAATCCCAATTAAATGCCACGCAGCCGGGCTCCTTATGCAACTCTTGCGGCACCATGATCCACCAAACGTTGGCGCCGCACCGCAGCCAATCCTCCAGTTACTCCAAGAGCAAGGCCGTCCACTGGCGACAGAAGTTGCATCGCAGTTGCAATGACCTGGAGCTGGAGGATGATGGCGAAAGATTTCCGGAGTCACAGAGCTTGTGGCGCAGCTCGGAGATTAACGATAATCCCTGGCAACGGCCACAGAGCAGTGGCGGAGGTGACAGCCACAGTCGGAACTTCAGCAATAACAACATTGGTTCCTTGCATCAGGGCAGTGTCTGCGATATACCCAACTGTGGCAAAATCCTGTGGCTACACCGCCAGGGTTACGACTACGCGGGTTCAGCTCCACTAAGGCCACCGCCGCCTGCCACGTACTACCAGGGCGGGGTTGCTGCTGCTGCTGCTGCAGGTGGCTACCACGTGGTGGGACTGCCCCACACACCCCAGCCCAACCAGCGGCAGGCCTACCTGGCCAACCAGCATGCCATTGGAGCTTCCATGCCGCTGCTACTCTGGCAACAGCAGCAGCAACTTCAGCAGCAGCAGCAGCGGCAGCAACATCAGCAGCAGCAGCAGCAACACTTGCAACAGCAACAGCGACTGCAGAGATACCAAAAGCGGCAACAGCAATGGCCAAGCAGTTAGTATTTTCACAAGAGATTGATAGATACATCTAGTATAGTAAAAACTTCGATAAATTAGCCAAGACCAAATGGGGTTATAAACTATTTACTAACATAGGTTAGTCCCCTCAGGTTCCCCATTTCCTTAGTGCTAATTATTTATTAATTCAATAATGTTAATTCCCAGAAATTAACACTTAATTTATTTATATTGGGACCCCAATCAGTTAACCGCCAATGTTGGTGAGCGGAACCATAGACCCCCACGAGAGATAAAAGAAAGCCAAGCGATCGATTGAAGCTCCCCTTGGAGCTCCCATCTTGCACCTTCCACCACCCTCCGCCGCCCAACTCGCTGTGCACTTTCTCATTTGACTAAGCGACCTTCCTGTTTTGCACTTTCTCACGGTTTTTCTTTTGCAAAAAAATAAAAAGTTAAAACTCGTTATCACCTGGGCTCGAGAGAGAGAGAAAGAGAGAGAGCGAGGCATAAACAGAGAAACAGAGCGCGATAAAGCTGGGCACGCTCCTCACGTTCCAAGCTCAAAGTTGTTGATAAAAGCTTGCGGCTGTGTGAGTAAGTGCGAGGAAAAGCTCTCCATTTTTACTACGATCAAGACGAGGAAGCCACCGTGGGCCTTATCAGGCTGTCGAGGGGAAATATTTAATGCTCACTTGATAAACAAAAATATAGATAAAGGTTTCATTGGCTTTATCGAACTTGCTATGGATTTATAAGCCTATAAATGGTACAAGTTAAGAGAGAGAGAGAGAGCTTCCCATTATATAATAGATTGTATTACTACATATTTCTGGTATCAGTTACCAAAGAAGGTATTTAACCTTCTGGTTAGAGAATTGATTAAGCCTATTAAACATAACATGGATATAAGTAAATATTTGCTTAAGCCTTGATACAATTAAAATCCTATAGTAAAGTAGTAGTATAGTTGTTGTTCATGCCTTGATAAAATTATAATTGTATAGTTGTAGGAAGGTTTTAACGATCTACCAAGTCTCCAATAGGTTAAAGCTACAACAAGTTAAGAATTATAGAGTCAAGGCATTAAAATGTATTGAATTTAATACGATACAAGTTTCTAAATGTATTTTTAAAGCTTTAAAGGACTTTTTTCAAGGTCGCACTTACTATGAAAATATGTGTTAACAATTTCTCTACAAATTCCAACCAATTAGCCCCACTGTGCCAGTGATTCCCACACCCCACTGTCGCAGCAACGACAATTAAACGTGAGGCGCCGCCACAAAACGGAACTCGTAGTAATACAAACGCCGCTATCTCTGGGGAATTACTCAGCCGGCAAAGAGTCGAAAGAGTCTCCCAAAGCTTCGTCTTCTCGTCTTCCCCCTCCCTCTCTCACTCTCCCACTCTGTCTCTCTGTCTCACTCTGCTCTTTGCTCTTGCTCAGCTGCCTTGGGGCCGCGCCATTCAGTTTCGATTTCGGTTTCAGTTGAGCGCAACGCGTGCTACGGTAAAGTCGGTCTCCTCCCTCTCTCCCTCTTTCTTCCGCCCCATCTACTGTCTCCTGTCTCCAGCACCCCCGCCTCCCGCCTGTCTCTTTCCCTTGGCTCAAGTGAAGCGTGTTGTAGCTTGTTTGTTGTTGTTCGCCGATTCTACGCCGCTTTATCATCCAATTGCCTTAGCCTTCGATTCTGATTCTAATTCTGATTGATTGTTGTGACTAATGAGCGAGCGAGCTCCGCGAAGAAAATGGGGGAAATATCAAAGAAAAACATTTAAAGAGTTAATTGAGCGTGAAAAGCAAGGAAAAGCCTTGAAAATCTACAGTGTATCTGTGAGTGTGTGTGTGTGTAAGGCAGTTAAAGATGAAAAACAGCAAAGCTTGCCAAGCAGAACTAACATATTCAAATCGGGTTTTAATTGCATATTTTAACATTCAAACAAAATGTAACAAAATGCATAAAATGCATTAAGATGAAAGCCATTTGAAAGCCTGAAAGTTAGCTGAAAATATGTGAAATATATGTATCTCAAAATCCTCAGTAATTTCTTAGATACTTTCATTAACCTTTCATTAGTTATTTATATGGAGCGTTTAGTGTACTTATTATAGATATGAATGGACTATACTGGGGAGCTGCCTGCTACCTTGATAGTAATAAACATCATTGAAACCCAAAGAAAGCCATAAGATAACCATATCAAATAGTGCCTCGGCATACGATTTTCCCTCCCTCCGAAACACTTTCAAACGCTGGCAAAAAAAATGTGACGCAGCGAATCAGTGAAAGTGAAAATCCCCCGAGTGTCAATTAAACCGCTCTTTCCTTTCCTCCTCGACTTGGCGTAAACAGCACGTACAAAGCGGTTGTTAATTGTTGTTGTCCGTCCAAAGACAATGCTCCTCGGCTCATGGCGTATTTGCCGCACACAAATATTTGTGCAGCCGCACCTCTCACCTCACCTCCGCCAATGAGGTTTCCCCTTGAGTTGGAGAGAGGTTTCCCCAAATCGGGTCAATGGAAGCTGAGTTGTTTTCCATCTTTATCAGTTTTGCAGCAGTTCCAGCTGCGCAGTTCCATTAAGGCATCAATTGAATCGAATGGATGCGTACTTTTTCCCCCGAGATAACTCAAGATGCTGGACGAGTGAATACGGAAAAGTATCTCCTAGACGAGGTCAGTCTCCCTAGACTCCGGCCAATTAGCAGAGCAGCATTATCTTCAATTGCAGCCCATTCTCTCCAGTTGAGAGAGCCGCCTAATTCAATTTGAGATTGTGGAAGGCCACTTATTACCAGCAGGGGGGGTTATCAGGTGGTTGGGGCCTGTTTATTTGCCTACCAATTGGCAGACAGATATGTGCTCAACCTCAGATAAGCCAGTGTTTCGTAACAGAAGCGGCTGCGGCAGCAGCGGTAACGAGCATTTGCGGTTAGATCATCTTACGACTGAGAAGACAGAGAGCCAGCGAAGGCGACAACAGTTTGTTATTTTTAGGGTAAACAACGAGTACACTAAGGAGAAAAATGGGTTTGTAGAGGGGTAGAATTGAATGGAAAACAAGAAAATACTGTGGAAACATTAAGCTTCATCTTAGGAAAACTGTAAAAGAACTTAATTACCTTAGGCTGAAACTAAGGAAAAGATCAAGTACCAAAGGGATAGACATAAATCAGTAGTCCGAAAACATGATTAAATTTCTTTTTTGTAGAATTATCCTTCCTTTTTAATGAGAGTCTTTCAATTGTCTTAATTGTTTATGTTCTTAAGCATTGTTTACGGGCAGAGGGAGAGTTCATAAACATTATTTAATATGCTAAAAAAAGGGGAGAGTTATACCGATAAACAAAATATACATAGCTGTCTCATTTCTTAAGAACTCGTATCATATTTCCCTTTATTAAACTTTTAACATGACTCAAAGGCTTCAGGAAATATGTATGTATATAGAGTATGAGTAATTCCTCCCCACCAAGATTAGAGGGTTAGAGGGCATCCATTGGAATACACACACACACACAGGGGAACCAACACAACAGCTACATATGTCCAGACCGAGCTTGAGCCTAACCCACCGCCCGCCGCTTCTCCTTGTGCCTCTCATCTGAACAGAGTCTCCCAATCGTTACTATGCCACAGACGTGAACATCCACTTCAAGACCCCGATCAGGCATGAGCAGCGCCAGAACGTGCCGGAGGAGGAACTAGCCATTCGCCAAGCGGAGCATATGCAGAAGCTCTATCAGGAGGAGCGTCGTCGCAAGTATCTACAGGAGCTGCAGGACATGAACTCGCGCCGCCACACGGACAACTTTACGCCCTCGCAGAAGTCACCCATTGCCCTCAATCGCTACGATGACTTCCCCACAGACGTGACCCTCAAGTCGCTGGTGGGCCCGAAGACGGTGGCCCGGGCTCTCTTCAACTTCCAGGGACAGAGCTCCAAGTAAGTTACTTTATGGGGGATTTCATTTTAGAGGGTTAACTGAAATTTAAAATTATTTTAGGGAGCTTTCGTTCCGCAAGGGCGACACCATCTACATTAGGCGACAGATCGATGCCAACTGGTATGAGGGTGAGCACAATGCGATGATTGGACTGCTTCCAGCCAGTTATGTTGAGGTGAGTGGATATATTCTTAGCTTTTCTAGAAGGAATAAGACTCCTGATATGGAATATTAATTGGAAAACAAAGCTAATACAACATAAACCTCTTTAATGTTGTAGAAACCTTCCGGTTTCTGGTTTACTAAGCCTTAAAATATTTAATAATCATATTTCTGGGAAAAATCTATTTGTTTACCGCCTTAATTCAGTTCATATTCGATGCCTACTTCTTGTGAGTCATAGACTTTAATTGAGTCATTAGAAAACAAAAACAAATAGATAGAAAGTAAACCGAAATCCGAAAAGGGGAAAAGGGAACAAATCTGATAGAAAACTCTAGAGATAATAAGAACACCCCTTACTTACTTCGAAAGCACTTTTAATTAACTTTATTGTCCCGAAATTCCAGATTGTCAGCCGGGATGGTGCCCGCACGCCATCGAAGCGACCATCGGAGGGCCAGGCCCGTGCCAAATACAACTTCCAGGCCCAGTCGGGCATTGAGCTCTCCCTGAACAAGGGCGAACTGGTCACCCTGACGCGTCGCGTGGATGGCAACTGGTTCGAGGGCAAGATTGCCAACAGGAAGGGCATCTTCCCGGTCTCCTATGTGGAGGTGAGAGTCCTGGGAAATTAATGGATCCTCAGATAGCTAATACTTTCGATACTTACAGGTACTTACGGACATTGGTGCCGAGGATATTGCGGCCAGGACAACCACCGTGATCAGCACTCAGAGCACCACCAACCTGCGTCCCAATCTGGATGTGCTGCGCACAAATATCAACAATGAGTTCAACACGATCACGCAGAACGGAGCCCAGGCACCGAATGGCATCCTGAAGGAGACGCGAACGATTCACAAGACGGACGCCCTTCATGTGGACACCAGCTCCGAGCCATTGGCGTAAGTCTCTCATAAGGATAATTTAATGTATTTATTAATATAATATCGCTCTTCTTCCAGGTACCGCGCCCTTTACAAGTACCGACCGCAGAACTCCGACGAACTGGAGCTGCTCGAGGGCGATGTGGTCCATGTGTTGGAGAAGTGCGACGACGGTTGGTTCGTGGGCACCTCCCAGAGGACCGGCTGCTTCGGCACATTCCCCGGCAACTACGTGGAACGGGCCTAAAACGGAGATCGATCGGATGATCCTACGCCCCGCCCCCGGGTCGGTGGCGTTCGTCTCTAATCTTAATGAATTTTCTGTAGTCTAATATGAGGAGGAATCAGCGTGGCCGGGGCGAAGGCAGTTCTATGATTAATTCTAATTTGGTTTACACTGGATTATTTTATGTTGTTGTTGAATAATTCTTATCCTGCTAATTCTGCTGCTTTCGTTTTGCCGTTTGCCGTAATTTAAAGCTATTTATTTATTTTTAAACAGAGCATTAATTATATCAATGTTGGAATTACGTTTATTTATGAAAGAAAAAAAGCAAATATTAACCAGAAAAGTTGACCCCTCTCCCCACTCCGAGACACCCCATTCACCCACACACCACACACCACACACACACCAAATATCGAAGGAACTAAATTAAGATCATACATATATATATTTTGTCGTTTACCTACTAATTTTAACTAGTCACAGCTAATTTCCAAAAAGAAAATCAATTACAAAAAAAAAAAATTAAGAAAAGAAGAAGCTAGTGGAGACCGTTGAACTAAAGTGCCTTAAAGTTGAAATTTGAATGACTAAAAATGAAATAATAAAAAAAAGGAACACGTGCTAAGATCCAGATAATTATTATTGATAATTATTACTATTATTTATGATGATATTGTCGAGTCCGAACCAACAGAAACCATTTTATAATCATTACAAAAAGCGTTTATTACACAGACACTGTTGCAAGCGTATTTAGTAAATAAAGAAGAAACTAAAAAACAATTTAAATGTTTTATTTTTTGTACTCCTTTCAGTGTGGATTTTAATAAGGACAATACTATTTTCAGGGTAGACTTCGATATACGAAAGTAAATATTTTGATGAGGTTCTGGATAGTTCATCCAATTAAAGGACACTTGGGGATAATTTCGTAAATAAAGCGGAAAAAAATAATATGTAATTAAATAAATAAATATACTTTTTGGTTTCCTCAGATCGTCCTTTGCTCGCCCGTTACCCGAAATGGAAAAAAAAAATTGTTGTTGTTGTAAAAAGGGTTTGGCTATGATAAATTGGCTTCTCACTTGCCAAAGGAAACGGAAATTGGAAAATGGATTTTAATAAATAAAGAAAAATCTAAAAAACACATTAGAAAGTATTGTTTTGTGGACATTTCAGGTTGGATTACAAAAATATAAATACAACATTTGGTGGAGGTTCTGAAAGGACTTTTTATTTAGGGAAAATCGAGAATTTAAAACGGTATTTTGGGGATGTAATATCATATAAACCATTTCATAATGTAATAATTTAACCAAAGCCTAAATAACAAATTAAATTATGGTACCTCTTATGTATACCATCTATGGATATACTCGCTGAGCTTCTCAGGGTACATTTCAAAATCAAATGTATTATTTTCCATCC
>JAEIIU010055943.1:3096-98564 GCA_018874675.1 Drosophila baimaii
GCAGCTATATGATATATTGGTCCGATTTCAATGAAATTTCTAGGAGGTGGCTATAATTATATTATAAAGGTACAAATAAAGTTTCATTCGAACATCTTAAAAAATAGAGAAAATAAGCCAATTTTTCCAAATCGTTTCTATGGCAGCTATAGGATATAGTCGTCCGATCCGGCCCGTTCCGACATATATAGCAGTAAGTGTATATTGAAGACTATATGCAAAAGTTTTAAAATTGAGAGACTAGTTTGTGTAGAAACGGACGGACGGACAGACGGACAAATGGACATGGCTAGATCGACTCGGCTGTTGATGCTGATCAAGAATATATATACTTTATAGGGTCGGAAATGACGCCTTCATTGCATTGCAAACTTCTGACTAAAATTATAATACCCTGCAAGGGTATAAATATATCAAATAGTAAAAATCAACTCTAAATTTAACTTAATAAAGTTAGCAGGCATTTTCAATGCTATTATTTTGACCGCAGCTGTACTGCTTTGTGGGGGGTGCTGCCAACTGCTTGGCTGGATGCTGGCAAATGCAACTGCATCGCCCACTGCTTTTCCAGTGCGTGCACTGCTTACCTTCACACGCACAAACGGCGAGCCCATCAGTTCGTTGAGATCGGTCATGATTCTGTATTGCCTTCTCGCTCGCTCTCACTCCTCCCCAATTGGCAGATGCTGATGCAGATGATGATGCTCCCTCTCCCACAGAGCTCCACAGAACGTTTGCTCTCCCACGCAGGCGAGCAACAGCAACAACAGCAACAACAATAGCAGGCGCGGCGACAAACAGCTGTTTCGTTATTTTCGTGTGCAACAATTTGCTAGCGCCGAAACTGCTCCACTTTAAATCTATTTTCACTTGCAATTCACTTTCAATTGCTGGGAACGCACTCTCGCCCCCTTTGTGTGTGCTATTGTGGTGCTTGTGTGTGTGTGTGTGTGTGTGAGCGCACTTGTTGGTCTTCGGCCGTTCTGTTCTGTTCTCCTCCTCCGATTTTATCGCTATCTACTCTCCACTTTGCCTTTGCGGGGGGGCGTTGACAACACAATTAAATAACAGCAACAAATTGTTGGTCTTGACAGCACACAGGCACAGGCACAACGGTATTTGTGTTTGCGTTCACAACAAAAAAAAGAATTATGTGTTTAGTCGTTTGTTGATTATTGTATTTTATTTTTTTAGCTGTTCCGAAACTTGCTGGGGGAGTGGCGCCAACCAAACTAGTAAAGTGGAGCAGCAAAAAAATCTCGATATTTTTGGATGGCCGAAACAATCGATTCCAATTTTAGGGTATCGATGCATCGACTAGTCTGGTCACTTTAAACAAAAATAGTATGCGCCCAGTGCTGCCAGACTTTTGACCGAATTAAGGGTGAAAGGCGGAAATCCACCCTTCTTATTTTGGCGCTCTTTGGCAATTTGAACAGTTTATTCGGAATTCACATAAAATATTAAAGCGGGATAAGCCTGTAATAATTAGAATAGAATAAAAAATCTAAATTCAAGTCAGACTTAAATTCTGCCAATTTATAGAAATAAAAAACATAAGAAAAAGAAATTTAGGCTTGTTTAATTTCACAGACACATTTTGAGCTTGGTTGATGAAGATAACCTCAACTTTTCAGTTGAATTTTATCGGTCCCAATTAATTAATTTAATAATATATAATAAATTATAAATTAAAATGTATAGCATTTCATAAGGTAGAAATTTGCAGAATTTAAAAAATGTACTTAGCTGACTGATTATTAGGAAACCCTGTAGACCTTATTATTCCATTCGAATTGTGTTTTATTTATTATGAATAATTAATTCTGATCGCTTTCTGAACTTCTTGTTATTATCAGGGAGGTTACCGAAATCTCTTCCAACCAAAAAGCAAATCTCGGACACAGAAATAAATTTTGGCCGTCTGAAAATTTCCCCTTAATGACAGTTTTAATAAAGCTAAATTATAACAAATTAAATGTTTAATATGTATTTTTCTGCAACATTTAAAAAACGCGCCAAGATTAAAATAAATTTAAATATTTTTTACTTGCAAGTATTTTTGTGGTATTTTTCATGTGCGAAAACAGTATTAAAAGTATTTTTCCCCCACAGTCCGCCGGTTTAGTTTATCGTTATCGGCGCGGTCACACTGGTCGGCAGAGGAAATGCTTGAAAAAACTGCCTTCATATAAGATACTCTTTGCCGCCAGCGCCAACGCTACTGACCACCACCCAGCACCAGGCACCAACAGCTGCATTGGCAGAAGCATCTGGCCGCGAATTAGATAATACAGCCGCCGGCAGCGGGGACTCGCAACAGATCTTAGCGGACGCTGCGCCACTGCCATAGTTCCGGGATTGAAGGGCGGCGCAGCAAGAACGCAGAGTCGCAATTGGCTCTGGAAACCCCAGGAAGCGGGTACGGATAGGACCGACGAAGTGAGTAGGCGGCAACTATTCGGCCAGACTAGTAGACACAAAATCAAAAAAAAAAAAAAATTATAAAAAATTCTAAATTTTATATTGAAATTTAACCCGTGGACTTTCAGGAAACGCCGCGAAGTGCACGACGAGAGAGGAGCACCGCAGATTGCCAGAAACTCCCAGCGAACTGCAGCGCCGATGCCCAGGAATCGTTGCCCGCTGACGCCGTTGGACACTGAGAACAAGCGCCGCAGCGCCAGGGAATGGCCGAGCGCGTCATCTACCACGAGCTGGCCGCCGTGCATCATCACCATCTCCCCCATAGCCATCACCACCACCACCAGCAGCAGCAGCAGTCGCCGCATCAACATACCCAGCTACAGCAGCGTCGCCCAAAGTCGGGAATGGCGGCCATGCCGGCGATGGCCAGTCCGGGCCATGCCTATGTCAACACGAGTGGCGGCGGAACGTGGCGAGGAGCGCGCCAGCAGCAATACTATGGGAATACCATTAGTATGGGACCCGGATCTGGCACCGGCGCTCCTGCAATGAAGCAGCCGCAACTGAAGCAGTTGCCCAACATGGAACAGCAGCAGCAGCAGCAGCAGCCGGTGGCTAGCGGGGTATCAGCACTGGTGGCGGACGCACAGCCCACCACTCCCAGATCTGGTCAGCTAAAGCCTCCGCGGAACAAGAGTGAAGGTAAGCGGAGAGCCGAGCGTGTGTGTGAGTGTGTGTTAACCCCCTAATCTATACACAGAGGCCATCACCGATCTTCTCGTGCGAATTCCGGACGTAGGCCAACTGTTCGATGTGCACAGTCGCATCGGGAATGGAACCTTCAGCACCGTGCTCCTGGCCACAATGCGCAGGGAGGCGAATCTGCCGGAGAGCCTGCGGCGAAAGTTTGCCATCAAGCACCACATACCCACCAGCCATCCGGATCGGATAATGAAGGAGCTACAGTGTATGACCAAAATGGGGTAGGTTCCTCGTTCTCCTCTTTCTTAATCCTTAAACCCTTAGGCCCGTTAGGCCTGACTCCCACACATACACATACACACACTAGCCCGGCCACCCACACATGGACGGGGCAGCTTTCGTCCTCGCCTGCGTCAAACGCCGTTAACCGACGTCAGCCGGTAGCCAAGCTACGTCATTGCAATTTATTTCAGTTTGCCGGCCGTACGAACAAGGGAGCGAGGGAGCCACACATACAAACATACATACGTACATCCAAAGCGAACGAACGAACGAACACAGACGCTCGTTTATTGCACTTTCACACGCCATTCACGTGCCCATTTACAGTTACAATGCCGCGCGCAGCTCTCTCTGTCCGTCCCGCTCTAGCCCTTGACGGCTGTAATGTTTGTTTACAGCGCGCACATACATATATATATATATATGTGTGTGTGTGTGTGTGTGCATACGCATGTGTGTGACAGCACTCACATATCCTGCAATCCCAGCCAGCCGTCTGCTATCGATTACGATTTCGGCGGCTGCTCGCCGGCAGTTGCTAGCAGCTGAAGATTAGATTACGCATAGGCTGAACCCGAATCCGAATCTTCGAAATCCGTTCAATACCGCCTCAAACCGCCCGGCGAGCTGGTCAGCTAAGCTTGTTGAATAATACGCGTTACAGAAGCCGGGTGAGAGAGAGAGCGAGCAGTGGCATGTGGGTGTTGCGTTTGTTTTTGACATTAGCCGGCTGCCCCCTGAGCCCACTAACCACCCACCCATTCACCCTTCCGCCCCTCTGGTCCTGCTGCGATTTTGTGTCTATTCAAGCGATTTGCGCAAATTCCGTAGCCCAGTTGCGTCACAACGACGATAATTATGACTCCCTCACGTATGCCGATGCCGCCCATTCGCCCATCTCGCATCTTCCATCGTCGCAGTGATGTGCTGCCGGCTACAGACACTAGCTACCAGGACGACCCAAGCTCAAAGTAGCTATTATTAGGTACAACAATGGGGGGTTACACTACTTATGACATTCATTTTTTATGATCCTTAGCTTTGGGAAAATACATTTTTTTTCCAAATCAATCTGTATAAACACCTTAAAAGAATATTATTTTAAATACTCAGGTGTGGCTATTAAATTTCTGAATTGCCAGGTGTGGCTATTAAATTTCTAAATAGCCAACACTGGTTCTGCGTATGACGTCGAAGCTTTTCTGTCTCTCGCTTTTGCACGCAGTCCGAGTGGGCGAGAGAGCGGTGTAAAGGTGTGTGTCTGTGTGTGTGGGCGTATCTGTTGTTGTTTACCTTCAGGGCACAAATCAAAGGCAACACACAAGCTCCCAAAGCGGGGTCTGAATAGTTCCATCGCCTGTAAGGCAAAGGCGATAAGAGCTTAATCAATCCCAAGTAAGATTAACTAAATCGCATTTTCGAAATTTTAATTTGATTATCTTTAAAAATAGCCCAATGAGTAGCCCTCTCTCCCACACAGATGTGAAAGGTGAGGGAGCAAAAGAGAGGGTGTTTTGGCGAGCGCGTGTGTAGGCGACTTTGTTGCTTGTACACAGGAATCGACAGTTAACGGGAAGCAGCAGGAAAGGGAAAGGGAAAATCTATGCGTTAATACCCTTTTCTTGGAATTTAATATGCATAACAATTAATTATATTTAAAATAATTAGAACAGCGATCATAATTTATCAGAGAAAAAATATACATATAAATACATATACTATTACATTTTAAAATTTTCCAACTGCTTCTGCTATTCGCCACTACCCTTACCTTGCAAGGGTATCAAATCACCGTAATTTCGCACTGGCAATCGCTAATCTATCCCCATCCCTCTCTTTTTTCTTGCAGGGGCACTGAGAACGTCGTGGGCATCCACTGCTGCCTGCGCTGCGACGCCTCCGCCGCCTTCGTGATGCCCTACATGCCGCACGACCGCTTCCACGACTTCTACACGCGGATGGACGTGCCGGAGATCCGGCTGTATATGCGCAATTTGCTGGTGGCCCTGCGCCACGTCCACAAGTTCGATGTTATCCACCGGGACGTGAAGCCCAGCAACTTTCTGTACAACCGGAGACGCCGCGAGTTTCTTCTCGTGGATTTTGGCCTGGCCCAGCATGTGAATCCTCCGGTTATGGGCGCCGCCACCGCTGCTCCAGGAGCTGTCGCCAACAACAACAGCAAGCGGCCACGGGAACGGGAAGCGGAGGCTGTGCAGGCCAGCGTTCAAACGGACGCCGGATTGGGCGGCGCTGTGAAGCGGATGCGGCTGCACGAGGAGGGCACCAAGATGCCATTGAAGCCGGTCAACGATATTGCCCAGGGCGAGCTGCAGACTGCTGATGGATCGAATCCTGGCCAGCAGCCGGCCACGATGCAGCAGCAGCAGCAAGCGCCGCCGGACCAGGCCGCCGCTTCAACGGCATCCGGCAGCAAGTACAACACGAATAGGAGCGCCGGGGGCGCGTCGAACGCCAAGTGCTTCTGCTTTGCCAATCCGTCCGTGTGCCTCAACTGCCTGATGAAGAAGGAGGTGCACGCGTCCAGGGCCGGAACGCCGGGCTATCGGCCGCCGGAGGTGCTGCTCAAGTACCCCGATCAGACCACCGCCGTGGATGTGTGGGCGGCGGGCGTGATCTTTCTGTCCATCATGTCCTCGGTGTATCCCTTCTTCAAGGCGCCCAATGACTTCATTGCCCTAGCCGAAATCGTCACCATATTCGGCGACCAGGCCATCCGGAAAACGGCCCTAGCCCTGGAGCGCATGATCACGCTCAGCCAGCGATCGAGGCCGCTCAATCTGCGCAAGCTGTGCCTGCGCTTCCGCCACCGATCCGTATTCAGCGACGCCAAGCTGCTGAAGAGTCACGAGTCCGCCGATGGGCGGTGCGAGGTGTGCCGCAACTGCGACCAGTACTTCTTCAACTGCCTGTGCGACGACAGCGAGTATATGACGGAACCGCTGGACGCCTACGAGTGCTTTCCGGCCAGCGCCTACGATCTGCTGCACCGCCTGCTGGAGGTTAATCCGCACAAGCGCATCACTGCCGCCGAGGCGCTGCAGCATCCGTTCTTCACCGAGGCCGGGGAGCAGGCCCCAACAGAGCAGCCGACGCCGAATGGCGCAGTGCGAAAGCTGCGACGCCAGCGACACCACAAGGCGGGTGTGGCCACATCGGAGCAGCTGCGTCAGCAGGTGGAGCTGGAGCTTCAGCAGAATGCTGTCAACAAAATAATGAACTAGTCCTCATGCCCCACTCTCGTCATTTGTATATAGATAATACGCCCAGCACTCACGCATATCACGATTGTACATACATACATACATCATACATCATATATCATACATCATCATCATCCGAGCACATCTCATGCACCCAGCGCCCAAGAAACCAGTCCAGTGTAACGTGCCCAGTGCCAGCTCGGCCGCATCTACTTACCTCAAGCTGCTTTGGGTCCCGCATCCCGCATCCTTGGACCAGGGAGCCAACCAAAAAGAAGCCCTTACACACACACACACAAACACATTTAGATCTTTAGGAATGTTTTTTTGATGAATCATGAACAATATAGGCAAGGAATACCAAAAAATATAAAAACGAAAAATAATGAATAATGAATTGTGAAATATATATTAATATTGAAGATGTGTAGGATAGGCGGAGAGAGCCGCGAAGGCAACCCAAGTGCAAGTGCTGCAGGGCCATCATCGCCCTGTGCGGCATGCTGTATATTTCGAATAGTTTTTAGCTAACCTAAGTATATAATAACCGATTTGTATGTATCGAGCTAAAGTGTGAACAAAGATATATATGAAGAAGCAAACAAATATATTTATACCGAGAAGAGTCAAGTGATTGTTTACATTTTAATTACTACTATATTCCGGACCAATATCCGGTCTCTGCGTTGGATATATACAAGTATCTCTATATAGTAAAACCAAAGACACTAAAAGTACTAAGACGTCAAACGCCATACGATTTTTAATGCACACGCATTTTTCGCTTAGGCTGTGTCACTGCAGCCTAATCCGTATGTACAAACACACACGCAGTCGTCGGCCGCCGCTGTATATGGTTGCCATGGAGACTGAAAAGTTTAGCTATAATTCTTGCGTTATTTCTGGATATATACAAGTATCTGTATATAGTAAAACAATCGGGAGTTATTATACAGAAGCGAAAAAATATATTTATACGAAGCAAATTCTAAAGCACAGAGTTGAAGAGGAAAGCTAGAGTAAGCGGGTTGGATGCAATCCAGCCAGTTACCCGAGTAGGTTGTTGGTTGTACATTAAACTAGGTAGATTGATGGTTGTTTAACCCCCCTCCCGGCTAGGTCTCCATCTTCTCTGTCTTCTTGCGTGTCGCCTTCGATGTGGATGGCTGCGCATCATCATCGGCTGGAATTTCCTCCACCTTGATCCGCTTGCCGGCAATCACTTCCTCCTTTGTGGGCTGCGTTTCCAGCGTGCGCTTCTTGGCCTTCACAAAACTGCCCCGGCCGGCGGCGCGCTCCGACTCCTCGATGCTGTACGGCTCCGTTTCCAGTGCCTTGAGACGCCGCTTGTGCACCTTGGTGCGGAAATGCGCCTGCATGGCGGTGTCATCGATAAAGTACTTAGCACAGTGAACGCAATAGAATTGGGCAAAGCCCGGCTTCTCCAGGTCCACGTTCTGGTTGATCAGCTCGGCGCTCCGGGTTCGCATGTCGTCGTCGATCTGGTCGAGGTCGCGACGACGGTTGCGCACGCGCCAGCGACGCTGCAGGTGAGTGTCGCCATAGTGCATCTTCTTGCGCTTCTGTACCATTCCCATCTTGCGGCCGTGTGTGTATAGTTCACCTGTTGCAACGCGAAATTAAAGATTGAAGCAAACGTTTGTTTTGCTGCGCTGCACGTGTTTTGGTCCAAATTGCACAGTTGGCGGCTGCTTATCGTCCAGGGGTTGCAAATAGCCTGCAAGTAGTTGGGCTATTAGTATCAGTTAAAACGTGGCTTAGTTGCTGATTAACCTTACCTGTAGAAGCCAATAAACAATGTTTTTAAAATTTACTACGCACAAACACTCGCCTGCTGGTTGGTGGCGGTGGTAAAGGCTCGATAACTGAAGTTTATCGATAGCTCAAACCGATTTTCCATATGAAGGTGTGCACACACTGACGGCCCAGCTGTTGGGCTTTTCATTTATTTGCTAATAAATCAATTAATTTAAACAAAAAATGTCCATAAAAATGATTTTAATAAGTAAAGGGCCCGAGGGTTTTGTTAAGCCCGGCAAAAACACTTTTGGACTTTGATCAAGCCCGGATTGGCTCGCCTCGGTTTTTGGCGTTTTTTAGTGCTTTTCTTGTGCAGTTTGAAATGAAAGAAAAAACATATGTTTCGTTCCGTTCCCAATTAATTCATCAACAAATTCGTGCGAATAAGTTGTCTGCGGGCGGACGTGGTGCGCATTTTGTTTTGTTTTTTTGATTTTACGCCAATCTAGCCGCAGGAAGTAAGCTTGGGAGGATAAGGGCTAACATAGAAGCGAAAGGCTCTCTTTTTTTTCTAATCGGACCGCACACAGCTGCACACCCATACACATGTGCGATTGGATAACACAGTGAATCCGTGAAATGAATTCCGTTTACTTTCCCAGTTATATCGCAGATGAGGCTGCTGTTGCTTGTCTATCTCCCTCTCCCTCCCCCCTTCTCCCCCTTCCTCCCACTCATGCAAAGCTAAGCATATGCTAAGCGATAAAGTGATTTGTTGTGCGTGTTTGTGTGTGTGTGTGTGTGTGTGTGCATGTGCAGGCGATTTAGTGCAAAAAGCCCAGCAACAAAGTAATAAACAGAGACTGTGATTATGTGGACAGTGGCGGGGGGCGTAGCGAGGGAAGTGCGGCGACAGCTGCTGCCGCCTGTCGCCTCAGTTTTGCCATTGTACTCCGCACTATACTCTGCTACTGACAATTGTGGTTTATTGGCATTTATTTGTTGATTCTGTTTTAGCTACATACACATTCCGTTGAAGCCTCTATTTCGCGCCGGCAACATTGCAACAGCAACCAAAACAACAACTGGACCAGCAACTGCAGTAGGAGGTAAGGGTATACGGCGGCGCACACACCAACAACAACAACAACAAAAACTATTCGAATTCGAAGTTCTTTCGAACTAAAAACAATAACAAGAACAAGAAGAGCTTAACTAGCTCTTATCGATAATCAGCGCTTGCATGCCGATTGCGATTATCAGTGCTGCCGATCGCTTATCAGTAGGTTGACAATTAATACCGTTACACGCACAATTAGTGTGTGTTCTGTTTGTGCGTCTGTCTGTGTGTGTGTGTGTGTGCGGCGGGTTCCCCTTTTGATTGATATTCGAATTTAGATCACTCTCACTCTGTGATATAACAGCCCCCGCCCCCTTTTGTCTTTTGCTCCTCACGCACTTAACGAATACACTTACACGCTTTCGCTCTCATTCTCCGCTGCTCTCCTCTTGCTTATTTTATCTTTATGCCTGGTGTTTTTGTAGTCCATGCCAGTCACGATTTGACATTTCGCAAATGTGGGAATGGATGTCTGTGCGTTCGAGGGAGCGAGAGCGAGAAGCTCTTGCACTTACAGCATTCAAACTGTTAATTCCACGTCCATGCAAATAGGAGATAGCACGGCTGGGTGGAAGGAAGAGGGGTAGAGTTGCTAATGCAGCAGCAGAAAGCGAGAGTGTTAGATAGAGAAAGCGAGAGTGTTAGATAGAGAGGAGAGATAGGACCGACCGGTTAGTCGATACCAGAGGCGTGGAGAAAGGGGGACCATGACATTTGCAAATTTAAAACTTAAAGATCCCTGCAAATTATAATATTTATATTATTTAAATAGCTTAAAATAGGACAACACTAATAAGGGTTTGTTATTTTTAGGATCCCCCTGGCAACATTATCTGCCTCCGCCTCTGCTCCAATAAAGTATTACAAAATTCAAAGCTCCGATTGCTGGTGCTGGTGCAGCCAAAAGTAGCAATTATGTTCCCAATAATGAGATATTTTGAAAGTCTCTGGCTTCCGCATAGATCTCTTTGTGTGTGTGTGTGTGTGTCTGCTTAGCAGCAAGCTAATTTTCCTTTCGTTTGGAGCCACAAACGAAAAAGGCAGCCAAGCAGTCAGTTAACCAGTTAACCAGTCGTGCCAGTCCAGTCCAGTTCGGATCGCTACAAGGTTATAGCATTCCATTCCGCGCCAGATCTCGGCAGAGAGCTTATTAACTATTCGCGCTGCACTTGTTGGCCAACCAATTCCCTTTAGATTTCTCGGCTTATAAGCCAGTGGTTCTGGGGGAAACAAACGGGTTACAAAGATACATAGAGAGAGAGTTCTAGACACGATTTTGTGTGTGATTCCACAATGGCTTTTTGACGAGATTAATTACAAACACGGTGGTACCGGTGGCGTATACGTATTTTTATCGTTTCGTTGGAATCTGCGCTGCGTGTGTGTGTGTGTTTGTGTGTGTTTTTTTCGCCACAGCTTTTGCATTTATTTATTATCTTTTTGAGTGAGAGAGAAAAATATATTATAACTGGGATATTCACATTTTTTATGTATACTTTGTGTTAAATATATATTATGATTGTTATTAACTTTTAAACAAGGTAACAACAGTTTCGGTTTAATCACTACATAATATCCGTCTTCTTAAGTTTAGACTCTATCATAATACTAGTAATGCCTTTTTTGTTTATGTTTTTGATTAAATCGATCTGAAACTTGAGACTCTCATGTATTTCAATATTTTCTATGTATTTCTCCACTTTAATTGCACTTTAATTTCATATTTATGTAAATATACCATTTAAGATCATAATATCAGGGCATTGCCTTGTGGTTTTACACCACTGAGCCATGTCCTTGACCTCCCAAAACAGCCAACAGTTAGTTGTCTGCCACAAAACCGCATTTCCTGCGAGTTGAGTGCGCTATCAGGCAGCTCCATGTCGCCTTGCAAGCCTGCAACAAGTGCCGCGAACATAGTTCCCTGATTATTTTTTTTTTTTTGCTGCTGCTGCGGTCTCGCCCCTTATCACACACTCCCTTGCCGCGATATGTAGTACCACATACAATATCATGTGTTTACGATATAGTGCGGTGAACCACACACAAACACACACACACATCGGGAGGAACAAAAGCTTAAACAGACAGAAGGCGTGAGCTACCCAGTAAGTAGTTCTCAGATTCGTGTATTCCGTACTCGGCGTTCCCATTGCAGAAGTAGAACAGCAGTTGGAGCAGTCGGTGAATCCAGGCTATAAAAGCAAGGTCAGACGTGAGGCAAGATGTTAGGGGGGGAAAGTCAACGCAGAGGAAGCTTCCGCTCCCGCCCCACCTACCTAATGGTGTCGCATGGAGCTATGCCTGGAATTTTCATTTCACATTCCCAGTTGCCCAGTTTCCATTTGGCAATTCGCATTCCCTTTTGGGAGATGTGAAAGGGAATGGTAAGGGCAGGGCAGGGCAGGGCAGGGAGCACACTCACTTGGCCTTTTGTTTTTTGGTTTTTTTGCTTGAAAGATTGACTTTCTAATTGTAATATCGGGTTGAATGGGTTGAATGGGTTGATGGATTTATGTAGGTTGAGGCTACTGACCCAACCCACAATTGAGGTTGAAACTATAGCTTAAAAAAGAGCCAAGATCGTGAGTTATAATGCATGTTGCTTAATAAAAGTATCATAGAAATCTGCTTTATGGTTTTACTTGTTACTTCAGGGCTTACATCCCATTAATATTATCAATCATTCGATCATAATTCAAAGTATTCAGGGGAAAACACAGCTCAAGCTGTGAGTGCAAAAAATATTTACCCAATTTAGCTGTGATCTCTTCTTTTGACCGCAACTGTGGCCATTCCCATATCAAGCACATATCGTGTACACTCCCCGAGTGGTCAAGATTTAATGCGACTTTCACTCTGCTCCACTCCACAGCCATTAACAGCAGCAGATTCGCAACCACGCCAAGCGAGCTGAAGGCAATCCTCCCTAAAAAAGAAATCATCCTAAAGCAGCAGTCATGGACCACGCCCATCACAGTGCAGCCGGTGTTGGTGAGTTCATCTCCGCCTGAGGATGTCCAAGGATGCCTCTGTAATTCCTTTGTATTAAACCCCCCCCCCCACAGATCATTCCCTGATGCATCACGATCACGCGGGCATGCATCATGATCACAGTGGCGTCGTGGCAGCCACTACCCCACCTACGGATACCGGCTCAATGTTTGATCTGATTCCCGATGCAAATGTGCATGCGGGGCATGTCCACAACCATGGCGGAGGCGGTTCGGGTACCGGCATGGAACACATGATGCCCATGGCGGTGGGTTGAGCTTAGATATACCCTTAAATATGCTTTTACCCTTCCCCATCTGTGTGCAGTTCCACTTTGGCTACAACGAGACCATCCTGTTCTCCTGGTGGCACATCGAAACGGTGGCCGGACTGGTCGGCTCCATGATCGCCATCTTCCTGCTGGCCCTGATGTACGAGGGTCTGAAGTACTATCGCGAGTATCTGTTCTGGAAGACCTACAATCTGATGGAGTATCGCCCGGTGACGGGGCCCCAGCGTAATCCGGAGGCGCCGCGTCTGCCCTCGCCAGCGGCGGCCGCTCCCTCGCCCGTGCAGTGAGTACGACACCGAGTTATGAATGGGCTCCCTATAGCCCCTGCAGCCTGCCTGCCGCCCGCCTGCCTGACATCCTTTCGCTTTGTTTGTTTCCCTTTTTGTTGTATATATTTAATCGTAATGTTTTTCTTCTCTCTTTCTCTCTCTCTTGTTTCGTTTCGTTTTCGTTGCCGTAATATCCTTCAAACTGCCACCGCCTCATCCTGCTCCATCATATATATATAAATATATATTATATACAAATATATTTAAAAATCATCTGTAAAAAACGAACACGCGCCGCCAACCCATTTGTAAATCGATACATCCATCCAATGCTATCCAATATCCAATATCCAATTTGCAATTTGCAATTCGCCAATCTCATGCCGCTGCGCTTCGCCTGTAATTGTAATTGTAATTGATTTTGTGTAAATGATTCACGCGAATCTGTAATTGAAACCAAACTCTAATTCCCGTATCTGCATCTCCATCCGCGAATCGCAATCGTGTGTGTCCCCGGCACGCTTCGATCGATCCCCTTTAGATACGTGGGCGAAGTTGTGCACAAGCAACCGTAAGTATCGCTCCGTTTTGACCCCAAACAAAAAAAAAAAAAAACAATCCTTCACCTCCAGTCTCCGCTTATACGTTAACTTGTTGTCACACTTAAGTTTAGTTTAGTTTAGTTTTTCAATTTGTCCATCTCTTACGGCTGTCTAAATATCGATATTTATCGAATTTAAGAGTGTTTGTCTTGATATTATATTAATATATCGAATATTTCGCTTTAAAATATCAACAAACATCGAAATATATCGAATTTTAGAATTTTCGTTTTTATATTATATTAATAAATCCAATATTTAGCCTTAAAATATCAACAAATATCGACATATATCGAATTTTAGATTGTATGTCTTGATATTATATTAATATATCGAATATTTCGCCTTAAAATATCACCAACTATAGATATATATCGAAATTTAGATTTTTACTTTTGATATTATATTAATATATCGACTATTTCGCCATAAAATATCAACAAATATCAATATATTTCAAAATTAATATATTTGTATTGATATTATGTTAATATATCGAATATGTCGCCTTAAAATAGAAACAAATATCGATATATATCAAATTTTCTAATTTTCCTTTTGATATTATACTAATATATCGAATATTTCACCTAAATATATCAACAAATATCGATATTTTGACAGCTCTACCATCTAACCCCTGTCCCTGTCCCTGTAATGTCCCCGTTTATGATTTTGTAAAGTTTAGTAGTTCAGTTCTTGTACAGTCTCTGTATTTGTCCTATTTTGTATTGTTATTATTATTTTTTTTTTTGTATCCTATACTTAACACTAACCAAGACTTTCTCGATCGCCGATCAGACCCTCGATGCTGTCGGTGAACCACCTGCTGCAGACCCTGCTCCACGTCCTGCAGGTGACGCTCTCCTTCCTGCTCATGCTGATCTTTATGACCTACAACGTATGGCTCTGCCTGATGGTGGTGCTGGGCGCCGCCGTTGGCTACTTTCTGTTCTGCTGGAAGAAGTCGGTCATTGTGGATGTGACGGAGCATTGTCACTAGCAGAGGAGGACAGACGGCAGCCTCAGTCGCAGATGTCTCACGATGGATGATGAGGAGGAGCAGCAGCAGCAGCAGCAGCAGCAGCTGGATATCTAGGCCGAGACTGAGATGGAGGCGGTGACCGTTGGTGCTAAAGCTGGAATTCCCTGGAGCTCTCCACCCCACACAGAAACACAGAACCCCCTGCTACTTGCTACTCTCTAGGTATTAGCGCGTAACTAACTCTTAGCCAGCCCCCGGATTGGATGGAAGGACTTCTCGCAAGGATCGCGATCAAGCCCATGCAGTGTACAGTGTGCCTAGTATAAAGTTTAACAGACATACTTACATATAGCGTATTTGTTAAGAAAGCGGAAATCGAAAGCAATGCAAAAATATTATTTTTCCTTTCTTTTTTTTTTTGGTTCTCAATCTTTGTTCCGTTCCGATTTCCCCGCAAAAAGCAAATATATATATATTTTTTTATCACGATTATTATACCATTCTGTATCCCCATTATATTATAAAATTATGATTATTATGATTATGATTATTATTATTATTATTTGGTAATAAAATCCAACTTTTATACATTTCTTTTGTCTCGGTATGCTGGTGATCTTGTATGTAGACCTAGCTTGAAGAACAGTGCGTTTTCCTGACCGATTTTTAGAGATAACCTCCAGTTCCGGATTGCATTTAATTACCTTAGGCTCGCGAAAATTGTTATTTCCAAAACATCTGTTTAGTTTATGGTCAAAAGTTACCCATGTATATTCATAATGGCCCTTTACCCATTATCCCCTCGACTGACTTTCCTAATTGATTTCGGTTCTGGAACTTTGAAATATTATATTTGCTCAATGAGAGGAAGCTGCTTCTTTGTGTTTTTCGAAAATGTAATAATAATAATTCCTAAAAAACGCACTGTTACCGGTAGTAGAGCTGGAAAACAATCGAAGTTTTCGATGTTTTTTTTTTTGTAGAAGCAAAAAATCGATTAACATCGATGGTTCTCCAGCTCTAGCTCTAATCAGGTATCAGGCAGGGACTATAGAGTACTCCTCCATCAGCTTAGATGTTGTAGATATTAAACTTAAAAAGGCAAATACATACAGTAAAAAAAACGGCAACAAATTTATAAATATTATTATTATTAATATTAAATCTACGTGTACGTATACATTAATAAATATATACAAGCGGAATATTGTTATAAAAACAAGCACACAAGGACTTTGCAATGGTGGGGGGATCTCTGACAAAACGGGAAATTAATCGAAGTTATTGATGCAAACAATCGATTTTTAATCGATTTTCCAGCTCTTATCGATGGGACAGACAGGAAGAAAGAAAACAACAGATTTTGGCTTCGTTTTAGGGATTTGCTTTGATCTTTATTAAAAAATTATTGCGAGTCTCTCTCAATATATATATCTATATATATAAATATATTTATATATATATGTATCTTTTCATATATGTATATATATATTTATATGTATGTATATATGTATTTATATATATATATATATATATGTAGAATGTTGTAACCTTACTCATATATCATCGTAATTCATAATTAAAAACATCTTTACATGACTACAGGCGATCGATCGAATTTCTTGATTGGGTTAGACTATATACTTAATTTTCTGCTCATTTGCTGGCGCCCCAACGGGGGGGAGGGCCCGACTCAATTCAATTGATTAATTTGCGCTAGGTGAATCAATAATAACCGTAAAGGAACTTGGGATTTGGGATAAGGATGGGGGTCATGGGACATGGGGATGTACTTGCTCGAACAAAACTTAAGCGGCCGCACATACGTGGATAGATCGCGGGATGGGTTGGTGGAGCAATGTATCAATGGTGTGGATAGTGGTTCGTGTTGTATATATAATATATATTAAGTATGGATGAGAGAAATTGAGAAATTCACCTCGTTTTTTGTGGTATCATTCATGCCTAATACGCTTCTACACGGTTCTTTCTTCTCTGCCTCTTCTCATTCCCTTCTTCTTCTCCTCTCACTCTCTTTTTTGGGATCACTGATCAGTGATCGCTCGTTCGTTCGTTGATCGTTGACTATGGATTGCACCGCCGTCGACGCCGCCGCCTTGTGTCTGTCTTGAAGAAACATTTATGTGGGGAGAGGTGTGGCATAGAAGTTACCTGGGTTGGTTCTTCTTCTAAAAACATATCATCCTCAATATCTCATTCCTATTCCTTTGGACTTCCATCATCATCATCATCCTTCAGGCGACGCGGCGCTCCTGAAATGTGTGCCAGAGGAAAACGTGTGAGTGGCCTGAGCCGGATATATGGCAATACTTATAGGAAGGACTCTGTGGCTTAGACTAAGTTGAAGGATATAGACGATATATATATATATACATATATGGTGGTTATTCGGATATCCTCTGACTGTGTTGTGTTGGTGTGGCACGAACATCACATACAGCCGATCGTGGAGGTTGTGGCGCGGGGGGACAAATATCATATATATAGGTTTTTGCTCTGGGCCTATGGGTTTGGTCGAAATTTACCTGTTTGGCGAGGAGGATGGTTGGGGGAACATATGGACGGACACACACTGGTGTTTCTTTGCTTTCTTTTTTTGGTATGGAAGGAACTCGAACTCTCTTTCACTCTCTGCCTCACTCCCTCTCTCTCTCTCTCTCCCTGTGCTCTCTGTCTCCCTCTGCCTATGCCTATTGATTATTATTTAATGCAATTTATCAATCGATGCAATTACCTCGTGGCTTCGTTGGGTGTCTTGGAATCTTGGCTTGAAGATTTCGCTGGGGGGTTAGTAGTAGTAGTTTTCTTGTCTTAATCATAATACGAGAGTAGTGCTGCGGGTTGGTTGGGATGGGAGGGTATTCGGATTTCACAGTATACACCACACCACAACAATGACAGAGGGGATAGACATGTGTGTCTGCGTGTGTACACCGGCAAGCCGATGGCGCCCGAGGAGGGACCTTCCTGCGCTCAAGTGAAAATGGGAGTGTTTGCGATAAGTTTCCTATGAGCTATAGTCGAGTTTATCTTTGCCAGCAGAGTTGCCATTAAATAAATTAATCTTCTTCAACCCTAGAGTTGTAAAAACATCGATAATGTCCTGTCAAACGTCAAAGTTTCACCACCTCTAGTGAAAATAGTTGGAAAAGAACTTGTCAAGGTAATTAAAAAAGGATATTAACTCTAGCCAAAGGTTATGGGAAAGGGTTATACTCCAAAAAAACGGACACAGAGAGAAGCTTTATCTTTGGAAATACACACAACTAGGGAAGCTCCCATTATCACTCTGCCTGTCTGTGTTTTTCAGTGTCCAACATCTCCTCTGCCTTTATTCTAGGTACTCGTACTACAACTACGTACCTTGGGGACCATGGAATTCGGAATAAGGAACACAGTAGCCCATCCCACACACACACAACGCAACGGACCCAGCAACCCATTCGCCAAGCCAAGCCAATAAGCACATGCAGTTCGAGTCTCTCTAAGTATGTATGTAGGTATGTATGTTTTTTTATAACTATATATTTACACATTCATCGTTTATCGTTTACGGTTCATGGTGGGGGTGGCGTGTGTGTTCGGTGTGTTTAGGTTTAGGAGTGTGCAGGGGATTGTTGCATGAGATGCGTGGAGATCTGTTGTTTCTGTATTTTTTGGGTTAGTTAAGCGTAAAGAGATAAGGAGTAAGGAGGCTTGGTAAATACCTTTCTTCAGTCACTGTCCGTCGTCCGAAGAGCGCGCCGTGTCACCCCCAAGTCCTCTATATCTAAGGAACTAGGAAACCCTCTCTCTGAAAACCATGAACTCTTTTTTGAAAGCATTGATACTAGGATATTTACAAGAAGAAAGGCTAGGTTTTTTGTGTTTACTACATATGTACATATATTTTACTGAAAACTAGACTATACATTTTGAAAAAATGTCCATCTTATCCCAGTAACAAAGTTAGGAAGCATCCTTACCCTAGTATGAAAGGAAGTCTTTTGTTTTAAATGAAAAGTAATTTATTTCAGCGTAAATCCTTCGATATATTTTATGAAGCGTATCGAACAACATTGCTTATCGAGAAATAAGAGCGAGACTAAGTTCGCAGGAGCTCCTAGTGTAATTACCCTTTTTCTTAGTCCGTTTCGTCGGTGAAAAGATAAACACAAATATATAAATACAAAATGGATTACGCTTGTCCCGGATAACACGATATGATGGGGGGGTAGTCGCAGTCAGTCGGATAGATCGATAGATAGAGTTATGGTACGAGTACGAGTACGAGTATGTCTACGGAGTGTGGAGGGGCACACAATGGCTCCGGAGAGAGTGTTACGTTTTACGGTGATAATCAAGTATTGGACTCACCTCAGCGCACTCGTTCTTGCCAGCTCTGTTATACATATATACTGTCTCTGTTTCTTTTTTTTTTTTTTTTTTTTTTTTACTGTTTTGATACATATTATTTTGAAAATTGTGTTAATGATTCTTTTTTTTTTTTTTTGGTACCTCGATGCTGCCTTTACCGCGGCAGCTGCTGCTTACGGATTGCGGATTGCGAATTGGAGATTGAGTGTTCTTGGTTGGTTGGTTGGTTGGTCTTGTTCGTGAGTTCTTTTTTGTGAGGTTTCGTTACGTTTTGGGCTCCTGGAACCGAACTTTCTGGCTTATGCTTCTAGGCGTCCGTCTCTGCGGCTATTACTTTAACTTGACTTTACTTGTTTTAGTAGTTTTTTCTTATTATTTTCCTTTCTTATTTATTTTGCTTTTCTTTTCTTCGTTTTTGGTCTCTAGTAGCGACTGCGACTCCGGCTGCGACAATGCCTTTCCCGACTGTCGTGCCGATAGTGGCTGTGACTATGGTTGTGATTGTGGTGACGGTTATTTCGGTTGCCACCGCCGCCTCCTCCGCCGCCGTTGTTGCCGCCACCACCACCACCGCCGCCACTACGCGAATACGAATGATGCGAGCTGTGATGCGATTTGTGGTGATCTGGAAAAATAGAGAGAGCAAGTAGGTAGAGCTTGTGCTTTTGGGGGACGTGTGCAACTTCCACTTACGGTGTCGCCGGTCCGAGGGCTGGCGATTTTGGCCATAGTCGCGACTCCGTTCCCGGTACTCGTTGCGTGAATCCCTGGAATATTCCACAATTATTAAATAATGCAGAGAGAGAGAAAGAGATAGAGAGAGAGAGAGAGAGCTATAAAGGTAGGTAGTCCTAGCTCAACTCTGGAGGCTAGGCTTTACCATTTTCCAGTGGACCAAGGCTACGATAGATGGAAAACTGATCATTTGCGAGCCTTTAATGATATGTTTTCCAACTGTTTTTTGCTCACAAATGCAAACGCATTCGACTTTTAAGCTCTCAACTTTGTGAGAGAGAGCGGAGAGAACGCTATTTTGGTCAGAAACAGAAAAATTGCTTGCATTTGGCAATTAAAGTTAGTAGTTCCAAGGACTCTATATTTACTAAGACGCCGAAAGCCATATTTTTTCCACACACATATTTCGTGTAGGACACAGCGAAGCGTCCTATCAAAAAACAGAGAGAGCGCGCTTTATAACCGCTCGTTTTCTCTGCCTGTGTACACATATTCTCACGCATTCTACTTCTGTACGCACACATGCAAGCGCATTCTATTTTAAGATTTTTACGCTCTCAACTTTGTGAGAGCGGGAGAGCACAATTTTTGTCCAAAAACAAAAAGTTTTGCTTGCATATGGCAATTCAAATGTATGGCCGTTACTCGTCTTAGTAATTCTAGCGTCTTTGGTAGTTGTATATAGTTTATTGGTCCACTGGGTTCATTTCCTTGACACCTACGCTAGGGGGAGAGTGTGCACCCACACAGTACACACAGTACACGCAGTACACAAAGTACACAATACAGAGTAAGGCGAATATTGGCAGTATTAGCCATTAGTCACATTCAAGGGCAGCTTGCCAAGTTTGCATGTAAATATTCAGCAGCGGAATGAACAAGGTAGCACAGAAAGTGAATTTATTTCGGGAACGAGAAGGTAAGTAGGTAGCTAGGTAGCTCAAGGCAATCGGTGTGTGCATCCCAATAAGCTGGACAAGCGGCATATTCCCAATAAGAAGGAAGCTTCTTTTACTCCTATTGTGCCCTGATTACCATGTAACTTACCGCCTGTTATCGTAGCTGTGGAAGCGCTGGACACGGCCCTCTCGCCGACGCCGATCCTCATGCTCGCGCTCCTTCTGGCGCGCCTCATTGATCTCGGCGACGGCATTGCGCAGCTTGGAATAGCCCAGATGCTGCTTGCCCATCAGATGGTCCTCGATCCGCTGCTGGGCATCGCCGACAATCAGAAAGGCGCCGCATATCTCGCACACCTTCATCTGCTTCTCCGGCAATGCTTCGTGCGACCAGCCAGCGGGCTTGGCCTCCGTCGTCCGCTCTGACCGATCCTCGCTGGTGCCGCTGGGGGTAGCTGTAGCAGGAGCAGCAGGATTAGGTGCGGCAGCTCCTTCGCTACCTTCATCAACAATGCCGGCGGAGGCGGAGTCAGGAGCCGAAGATGTGAGGACCGCCTCTGTGGCCTCTTCACAGCCAGCAGCAGCCGGGATGACTGGGCTCTGGGCTTCCTCGCTGGCGGGTGCTCCTTCGCTGGAGTTCGTGCCGGGACTCTGGGGCAAGGGCTGCGGCTGTGGCTGCTGCTCGTCCCCGATCGACTGTGTAGGCTGGAGGCTGGGCGCAGTGCTGGCCTTGTTGGCCTCATACTGTCGCACCAGCTGCTCCTTCTCGTCCTTTAGCTCGTCACAGAGGGTCATCAGGTCCTGGGCCTGATCGACATCGCCCCGTATGCCCGCCTCCTCGGCCTCCGACAGCAGCTTATTGATGCGCACCGTCAGGTTGGCCAGCTGCTCCTGGTGCCTGTTCAGCGGGGCGGGTGTGGCGGGCTGGTCGCGCTGCATCAGCTGCAGCCGCTGCTTGCCCTTCTGGATCTTTCGGTCCACGTCGTGCAGCATCACATTGCAGAAGCGCAGGAACTCGTCCTCGTACTGCCGCTTCCGCTGCGACGGCCGCGCCTCCTCGTACAGGTGCTTGGCCTCCTCGTCGTGGATGCGAGCGCAGGGCCCGAGATCGGCGCGGGTATTGATGAAGAGGTCGTGCGGGCAGAACTTGACGTTGTAGAACTGGCAGAACTGCAGGGTAGGGAAGACAGAGAGAGAGGAATGTAGCATGTAGCACGAAGCATTCGCATGTTGCAGGCTGGCTACTCACCTCGGGGTCCTCCCAGTTGACCTTGGCGCCCGCCTCCGAGGGATGCAGGTTCCGGTTGCGGCCCATCAGCTCATCGAGCATTTGCCTGGCGGCGTCCACCATTTTCCTCGCCTCTTCCTCCTGCCTTCCTTAGTTATCACTTCTTCGCTGCAGCCGCCGCAGAGCCAGGAGAGGGGGGGTTGGCGGCGCAATTGATGGGATTTGCTGCAGTTGTGGGTTTATTTTTTGCTGCGTGGGCGGTGCCGGCAGATTGGTGGATCGATGGATCCGGGGCTGCGGGGTGGCTGCCAGGTGCCGGTTCACATGTGCGGCGCAGCGGGCAGCACTTGATCGGGTATTTGGGCAAAGAATTCTTCTGCTGAATCAATAAAATTCGCGATAGAGATGTGCAAAATATTCCTACCATATCGATATTTTTAACACGAAAAAAAGAATATTTATATCGTGACATTTTTCGCACCAAATCTATTAATATTCATATTTTTACATAAATACATATATATATTCTTTGATCCCCCTCAAGCTAGAATGTTTTTTTACAGGAAGTTATGGTAAAAAAGTCATATGCATTTATTCGATACCAATAAAAATAATCGATTTTGTTATTTTCTTATCAGCGATGTGTCATCACCAGCACAGCTATCTGTTTTGTTTTTAGAAATCACATTTCTGGGAAGCTTTTGAGACAAACAAACATACCCCATTGTATTCGATATTTTACAATAGAAAAATCAAGACTTGGCAAAGGTGTATTTGTTACAATTATTTTCAGAAATGATTCCCTGACAAATCAAAACAGCTGTTCTCATGAAACTTTTATATAAAACAAAGATGCAGATTGGGATTTTTTCGATTAATAAACTCATCTACTCTGCATTTAGGCGTTTAAATGGGTTAGTTGAAAAACTCTAAAGTGTGTACTAGTGCAAACTTGAAGCTTTCGCACATATGCGATATGCACTGTACCAATTATCGATAAGTCTGCGCAGTGCACGCCTATCGCTGGCTAGTGTCATCACTAAAGCGAGATTTTGGTGATTTTTAAAACATTTTAAGAAAATGCCTTTATAAGCCCATCGTGATTCGACGCATTTAAAGATGTCCAACACAGTGGTGGTGCTGGACAACGGGGCGCACACGGCCAAGGTGGGACTGGCCAGCCAGGACGAGCCGCAGGTGGTGCCCAACTGCATCATGAAGGCAAAGAGCGAGCGGCGGCGCGCCTTCGTTGGCAACCAGATCGACGAGTGCCGCGACACCTCGGCTCTGTTCTACATCCTGGCCTTCCAGCGCGGCTACCTCCTCAACTGGGACACCCAGAAGACCGTGTGGGACTACATCTTCAGCAAGGACGGCATCGGTTGCACCCTCGAGGGACGCAACATTGTGATCACGGAGCCGCAGATGAACTTCCCCAGCGTCCAGGAGGCGATGCTGGAGATGCTGTTCGAGGAATACCAAGTGGCGGGCTTATACAAGACGACGGCTGCCGATCTGGCTGCCTTTAACTATGTGGCGGACAGCGAGGAGCGCACCACCATGCAATCGCTCAACTGCATCATCATCGACGTTGGCTATAGCTTCACGCACGTCGTTCCCTTCGTCCTGGGCCGCCGTGTGCTCGAGGGCATCCGACGCATCGATATGGGCGGCAAGGCCCTGACCAATCACCTCAAGGAACTCATCTCCTACCGCCAGCTGAACGTGATGGACGAGAGCCACGTGGTCAATCAGATCAAGGAGGACGTGTGCTTCGTGGCCGAGGACTTCAAGGAGGCGATGCGGGTGCACCAGAGCGAGGAGAAGCGCCGCGAGGTGGCGCTGGACTACGTCCTGCCCGACTTCACCACGGTAAAGCGCGGCTATGTCCGTGTGCCCGGTCAGCCGCGCGAGGACGAGGACCAGCAGCAGACGGTGCCGCTGTGCAACGAACGCTTCACGGTGCCCGAGCTGCTCTTCAATCCCTCGGACATTGGGGTACAGCAGGTGGGCATACCCGAGGCAGTGGCCGATTGCCTCAAGGCCTGCCCCTGGGAGGCGCATCGCGAGCTCCTGCTCAACATCCTCATTGTGGGCGGCAGCGCCCAGTTCCCGGGCTTCCTGCCGCGCCTTAAGCGCGATCTGCGTGCCCTGGTGCCCTGCGACTTGGAGGTGTCGCTCATCTGCCCCGAGGACCCGGTGCGCTATGCCTGGTATGGCGGCAAGGAGGTGGCCACCAGCCCCAACTTTGACGAGTTCGTGTACACGCGCGAGGACTACGAGGAGTACGGCGTGCACGGGCTGAGCCAGCGGTGAAGAGTAGTCTCTAAGTCTTGCAATTGTAAACACACTTTATAGGGGGTAACACCATAATTTCCGAGCGTTTTTGTTCGCGACATTTTTTAGTTTTTTTTTTTAATAGAAGACATAGGAATAAATGAATTAAATATTGATATATTATCAAGCGTGCTTGGAACAACAACAAAAAGTTAGCTTGGACAAAAAAAAAACAACCACACAGCTATTATCCTGGACCATGTTTTGCTCAAGGATGCAGCTCTAACTCAACCAAATCCCAAACAACGTGGTGGCTGTGCAGCTTTTCTCCCTAGGCTTCACTTTTTCTATGGCCGAACCACATAACCACATAACCAAGGACCATATAACGTCCTTTATTTTCGTCCTCGTACAAAAAATGTTCAATTTTGTTAGCCGCTGTCGTTTATATTCATTTTTCGACATGTGATGCGTGATTGAACTTGAATATTCACGTCCAAAAATCGTAGAAGCGAAGCTAACTTCCGGCGGAGTCGAAGTTGATATACCCTTGCAGATAATCTATTACTTATTAAACAAGATTTTGATACTTAAGAGCACAAATTACACGACACACCCTGTTTCGAATATTTGTTTATATGGTACCTATCAAATATAGTTCGATTTTAATGCAAATTTAAAGGAAGTGCTCTTATTGTTTAAAAAGAGCATGTATAATGTAAAATGTAAAATTCATATATAAAATATGCATTTTGCTCAAACTTTCCTATGGCAGCTATAGGATATTTTGGTTCAATTTTAGTGAAAGTTCTAGAAGGTGGCTATAATTATATTTTAAAGGCACAACTGAAGTTTCATTCAATTATCTTGAAAAATTGCGAAAATAAGCCACATTTTCCATATCGTTCCTATGGCAGCTATAGGATATAGTAGTCCGATTCCAGCCGTTCCGACATATATGTATACTGCTTGCAAAATATCCTATCCTATCCTAAAAGTTTTAGCCTGATAGATTAAAAAGTGAGAGACTAGTTTGCATATAAGCCGACAGACGGACATGGCTAGATCGACTCGGCTGGTGATGCTGATTAAGAATAAATGTATCTTATGGAGTCGGAGATGAAACATTGCCGGAGTAGCCTGTAGCTCAGTCTTCAGCTTGCTACAACTTCAAAAATAAGCTGAAAATGAATCAAGATCTGAAAACATTCTTAAAAGTATAACAAAATATTTAGAGATACAAACAGATTCCCCTGTGGTGTAACCCCCCTTCGACCCCCTTCGATCAAGAGATATGGAAAGCCAGAGAGAGATCTTTTCTAGAACATTCCTTGTCTATATATTGAACTAAGGCTAAGAGGACAACTGCCACGGGTCACTTACCTAGCGCTAAGCATTGTACAACTAAAATTTAACTAAAGAACACAACTTAACATTTAGAATTCGTTTTGCGAAGTAGAATTTACAAGAGGGGCGAGGGTGCGGTGTTTTTTTGTTTTTGCCAACAGAAATGAGATAATAGATCTGCTGCTGCATGCTGCTACTGCCGCTGCTTCATTTAACTTGGTTAATATAGGTCTGCGAGGCGGGTGTGCCGGCGGATCTCCTCGGGATATCCATCGGTTTACATGCTGAACGATTCGCCGCAGCCGCAGGTGCCCTTGATGTTCGGATTGTTGAACACAAACTCGCTGGACAGCTTCGATTCCACAAAGTCCATTTCAGTGCCTGCAAGGATGTGGCAATTAGAGTTGGAAGATCATCATCCCCTAACTGGTAGCCACTTACCCAGCAGCGAGAGTTGTGCCTTCTTGTCTATAAACACCTTGACGCCATCCTGGATCACCTCCTCGTCCAGCTTATCTGCTGGCAAATGTGAATATGGGAAAGAGAGGTAAGTAATCCTTAGATCTCTTTGCAGAACTCTTTGAATTCGCAGCTTAGAGCTTAAGCTTACCTTTCTGGCTGGCATAGTCCAGGGTGTAGGAGAGGCCGTTGCAGCCGCGCTGTCGCACGCCCACCTTGAGACCAACCTGAGGGGGGAAGACAATAAAGTAAGCATTCGTTGGGTGTGAGGTTCTTAATTAGCATGATATCTATCTAGCTTTGTTCTCTGATTGAAGATCCTAGATATATCTAGATCGCTACCTCTGGAGATGTCTCTCAATTAAAATCCCCCCATAAACACATTTAAAACCTTCTTAAACGTAAAGTTCTTTCACCTCGGGGTGTCATGGTTACGGTTCCTTTATAATCTCTGTCTTTTTGCATACAAACACGCAAATATATCGCCTAAATTATCAAGATATACAAAGCTAAGGCTTAGCGTTTAAATAAAGCTAATATAACTCTTTGGTTTGGGATTAAAAATCTGCAAAAGATGCACTAAAATGCTTGACTTCTTTTATAATTATTATTCACAACATTCGGGGGATTAAAAGCTGCAAAAGTTATTAAAGTCTTCAAAGAAATAACAACTCTGAAAGGGATTTTGTGCTTAAGGTGGGTTTAAATCTCCAAAATCTCTATAGATTAATCTATCTTATTTGTCTTATTCTCATTTACAAGGCTTTAATAACACAACAAATTAAAAATCAAGCGTAAAATGCAATTTTTATATAGGAATTTTAATGGCAGAGGTTTAAATATATAACAAATCCTTACAAATCTAACCAATATGATCTCAAAAGACTAAAAAATCATCAAGAAGTAAGAATAATATACCTGATACATTCCTAAAGGTATATATTACTAGGATCTTTTTGGATTTCTACAGCCTTATATCCCCTTGGAGTAGATAAATCTAAGATCCTTAGATTCCTACAGCAAAATATCCTTAATAAATGTTTTCCTGTATTTCTGATACATTTCTTGAAGGATATAAGCAAAGATATTTCGATTTCTACAGCCTAATATCCTCCTGGAGCATATAAATCAAAGATCTTTAGATCTCTACAGCATAATATCCTTAAAAACTACATGATATCAAGAATTCCCAGCAAGGAAAGCTTCTATGCCCTCGAAAGATATGACAAAACCGAGTTTCAAGCATAGGTTTTCGTTGAGGCACACTAGCTTCTTAAAGGAAGCTTAAGGAAGACTTCACTCACCATATCAGGCTTGTCCTGCAGCAAGGACTTGATGCGCTGCACCGCCGCGGGTGTCTAGAAAGAGAATAACAACAACAATTACAGAACGTAAACAACGGAGGGAAGTGGGACGGACGACAACGGGTGACGGGCGACTGTTACTTCATCAGTCCGCCCGCGTCGATTTCATCACAAATACCCGCGACTGCGGCTTACCAGGGTCAGGGCGGCCCGCGTCGGGATCAGCTTGCGTCCCTTGACCGCACGCACTGTCGCCGTTGCCACCACACGTGTCGCCATCTCGCTCCTTGTGCTTTATATAATTTGTTTTTCCACGATTTTGCTTCGATTCGAAATTATGAGTTCTACCTAGCCAGGTAGTGGTGACACAACTGCCGATAGAGTCACGTGAATTGCGGCAATGGGCGCGTTATCGCTGTTATCGATATTAGAGCGTGAAAAGCGTGACTGCGGGATTTGGAAAATTCAAGAAATCTTATTGGAAAACAAACGAATAAGAATCAAATGGTTATTGTTTTGTTACTTTTAATTTACAAACAAATTCTGACAGCCTTCAAATACGTTTTGAGTTTATCTCGAAATAGTAATAATTGTTGTATAAAACATAAATATAAATAATAAATAAAAGTAATGTATTCAATATATTTTCTCTTAAATATTTATTTATTTATTTGTACACTGTTAACTTAATTGTATAGAACTAAGCTACAGGAACCCTTAAATACATTACAGATTAAACAACACTAAAACCTAATAATAAATCCAAAAACTACCTGGTATCTAATAAATAATTATATTATCAAATTCGTGACTTCCTCACCAAAGTCACGGTTTGTGTAAGAGTGTTGTAACGACACAAAGTGCCATCCCTAATAACAATTGTATTTCACACGGCTCGATCGAATTTAATCATAACAATAAGTTATAGTATTTACAAGAAAATGAGTGTCCTGAGGCAAATGTACAAAATTAGCGCAGGCGTGGGAAGACGTTCCCTATGTGTCACTGCAGGAAAAGCACAAAGCGCAGCGTTGGAAAGTCGGGAAATTCGATTGGAAACACAACCACTAACTGCAGCAACCAACAAAACAAAATCAGCTGTTTTTGGAAGAAGCAACAACAACAACAACAACTACTACACGTGCATCTGCAGGCCTTTTCACAGCAGTAAATCCGTTGTAAGTTTGGAAAATAACATTTTTGAATTAATTTTGTATTCATTTTATGCCAAACGAAGCTAAAAACATTAAGGAAGTTTTATAGAAATTATAAAAAACTTTTTTAAATTATAAATTCTACTAGGATTTGGAGTTATTTATTAATAACAAACTTTTAATTAAATAAAACAATGTTTTTATTTGCAAAAACACTTTAAAAGTATATTTAGGTGTTTTTCTATTTATTTATTTAAGTAAACAAATTATTAAAAAGCCAGAAAATTGCAGAAATTGATTTGAAATCTCTAAATTTCTCTTTAAAAAATGTGTGTATTATTTTTTACCTAATAAAAACTCCTTTAAAAAACCACAAAATATGGAAAACTTACAAAATACAACTGTTATTAAAAAACAAATATAAAATACTTAAAAAACTAAATAAAAGCCCTTACAATTCTTTATTATTTTGGCTATGTTCAGCACTTAACTCTTATTTAATATTTGCTGATTATAATTTACCACAAATTACTTCTTAAACAATCTTCTGATTAATTGTATAGCTTAAAAAATAATATAAACTATATATTTTTGGAATTTACAAGTACTATTTCTTGTTATAAATCAATTATTATATTAACAAGTCTTTTAAAGTTGCCCTAAAACTAGTTTATTTTCCTTTTTATAATGTCGATACCTTCAGGCATTATCTTTACAATTTAAACATTAAAATAACGATGAAAACTTTGCTGTATTATTAACCTTGACACTCTCCTCCTCCCCTCAGCAAGATGCGGACAAGACGGTGGCCACCAACAGCATTCCCCTCGCCGAGCTGCAGACAAAGATGCAGCTGATCTACACCTGCAAGGTGTGCCAGACGCGCAACATGAAGACCATTTCGAAGGTGGCCTACCAACGCGGCGTCGTCATTGTCACCTGCGAGGGCTGCTCCAATCACCACCTCATCGCCGACAACCTCAACTGGTTCACGGATCTCGAAGGCAAGCGCAACATCGAGGAGATACTGGCGGAGAAGGGCGAGAAGGTGATCCGCCTGGTCGATGGCAACTGCGAGTTCCTGCCCAAAAGCGATTAAAGAGTGTGTGCCCTCGCCGGGATGCATTAACTGTACACGTAGGCGACTTTATTGAGCAGCTGCAGCAGCTGGACACCAGCGGCGGTGGGCAGGAGTGGGCGCAGCTGTTGGTGGAATTGCTGGCGGCAGGGAGAGCACGGGGCCAGCATGAGGTGGGTGACATAGGTTGCCTCGTTGATGGGCAGTTGCTGGACAGTTTGAAGGGCTGGCGCCTCGGGCGTTAACTGCATCTCGTCCAGATCCAGGTAGGGCAGTTGACGACTCCAATAGCCAATGAGGTAGGCGATCAGGCTGCCTGCCAGACGGCCATGCTCCAGGCAGGCCCAGAATCTCATCTCGTTGGCGGGCAGCGAGACGAACGCGAAGATATTGTGCAGGAAGCTGGCACAGGCGGCGGCGGTGCCCTCCGTCAGCGTGTCGCAGATCATGTGGCGCATCAGGTGGCAGTCCTGGTGGATGGCGCTCTCCCTGGGCTCGCGGAAGAGGTGCAGCCACACCTGGAAGCCTATCAGCTGCAGGGAGCGCTGCAGCGCCGTCTCCATGTCCCGGAGGCTGGACAGCCGGCCGATTCGCTTCACCAGGCGCCGCATCTGCTGCAGATCGGCACTCAGCAGATCCTCGCTGGTCAGCGCCTCCGAGTGGCGCATCTGCGTCCAGTCCAGGTCACGAATCACTCTCCAAGCCGGCTGAAGATCCGCCAGAGCCTTGTGCATCAGATGCAGCAGCGGCGCATGCTCTTCGCCGCGCCGCGTGCCCACAATGGCGGCGCACAGCTCCCGGATGCACTGGCGCCGCGACTCGCCCGCCGCCGAGCTGGCGAAGAAGCCATGGGAGTCGCAGCGTTCCGCCAGAGCCTCGCCAAAGCGATCGTGGCACTCGGACAGGTACAGGGTGGCCTTCACCATGGCCTCGACCAGCGACTGGGGGAGCCGCAGGCGTCGGTGCTGCGACACCATCTCCTCGTGGCAGGTGCGCAGCCAGGCGAGCAGCTTGAGGCAAGGCGGCACTACCTCCTCCAGTCCGGTGCCGCTGGCCAGGATCAGCTCCTTGCGTATAAACAAATCCATTACGTACGCTCCGTCGCCGCGCGCGCTCTCTCTCTCTCTCTCTCTCTTAACGTTTCAGTGTGGCCATCGCCTGGAGGGGCAAATATATCGTGAAAATTTGGAAAATATACTAAAATAGACAAGATCCGCTTTTGAAAAACAATCGATAAGTAGTCCTTCTTCAGATCGATTTCATAGCTATATATCGAATTAAATATCTTTGCACATAAAATTTTGAAAAATATTCTGAAATATTCGAAAATGCTGAGAATAATCCCTCCTAGGATCGATTCATAGCTATAAATCTAAGTAAATTCATATATATTCTTATAAAACTCTGAAAAATATACTCACGTAAGGGGGGAATATTTGAAAATTCACTTGAACTGGCCGTTTTTTGAAAAGGAATGAACATTCTGTGTTTCTCCAAAGTGTAAACCAGAAATTTTGATCGATTTGTTGGGGAAATTTTGGAAATTTCATCGAAAACCGTGTATACACTTTCATAATTTAAGTCCACACATTAATTTTATTACTCTTTCAATTTAGAAAACAAGAATTCCAAGCGGAAATCCAGGGAAAATATTACAGATCCCTCAAATCCATCTCCAAAGGAGTCTTTTTCGTAATTCTCCAATTATTGAATATTTCGGGCCACATTTTCCACCTACACATTTTGAGAAAGGGAAGGGGGAACCAGGTTGAAAAAGTTATATTCTGAAAATTTTTATTATGATAAATGAGCGCTTACTCTCTTAATTTATTCCATTCTCCTTAAGTTACATCTGCGGCTCATTATTCCGAAAAAAGGGGGATAAACATAAAATGCATAACATAGGGACTTATTTCGCTTACATCAAAATACTTTAATCCATTTAATTATTTCCACCTGCCATCAAACCGTCCAACCATTCCACCATCCATCCATCATCCGATCATCCGATCATCCGACCATCCCGATCTTCGGTAAATTCACTTAAGTAAATAAGAAACCAAAGCGTATAACCGTGTGTATAGTGTGTATGTGGTGTGTGGTGTTGTTTTCTTTTTTTGTTTTTTTTTCTTATGTGCATTTGCTGCTCCTATATATACTACGCTTACGTTTTTGTTTAATCCTTTTAGCTATATATTCTCGGTTTCGTGTTCGTGTAGGGTTAAATAAAAATGTGTGGATATATTATATATAATAACTCGGTTGTCCCGGCAAATGATACGTGTGTGTGTGTGTGGGTGTGTGTGACAGAAATATTAGATTCTTCGAAAAAAAAATGATATATAGATAATAGATCCATTTTGTAAAATGAGTTACGTAGATAGATTGAAATCGAATAATGCTTCTTTGCATTTTCTTGTTTTTGGATTTAGTTTTCTTGTTTTTAAGTTTTAGTTTTTAGTTTTTTTTTTTTTGTTGCTTTTTTTTCATGCTTTCTTCGATTTGTATCGGTTTTTTCTTTTGAAAATTTAAGAAAATATATATTGTATATATATAGGCGCGAAAATTAATAATTAATTCAACATTTTTATATATACTATATAACTATATGTACTATATGTACTGTGTGTGTATGTTATGTATGTATGCGGTTTCTGTTTCTCACGCTCTCCCTCTCTCTATCTCTCTTTCTCTCTCTGTCTCTATCGCACATTTGCAGTGGCTGTTCTGTTCTCCTTAAATTGTGTATTTTTTCGCATTTAGCACTTAGCACTTAGCATTTCTCGTAATTAGGAATAGTGTGGTGTGTCGCCTTGCCTGCGAGGGGGGAGGGATGCTCCTTCCCGCTTAGGCGAATCCAAAGCCCTCGGAGCATTCGTGTATGGCCTTGAGCAGGCAGCTCCGCAGCTTGTCGTAGGACTTGTACATGGGCAGATCCAATTGGTTGAAGCTGGAGGAGGAGGAAAAGATAGGAAAAAGTTAATTAATTAATTAAGAAATTAAGAAGACTATGAGATACCCGGCAGAGCTGTCAAAATATTTATACAAATATCGATATATCGAATTTTCTACATTTTTGATTATCGAAATTTTGAATCATATTGTGTGATATATCGAAAAAATAGTAGGTTTAGGGAAATATTTGGTTTATAGGGAATATCTTGAAAAGGTGTATCCTTTTTCAGTCGAAAATAACATAAAATACTTTAAAAAATATATCGTATTTACGATTTGTTTTTTTCCCGCCCCAATATCATTATTTTTTATCATATTGATATATCATATGTATCGACGAAATATTAGGTTTAAAGATATACTTGAGAAAAGGATCTAAATGTTTGTTATTGTATCTAAAATAATGTATTTATTTTTGAGTAGAAAAATAAATAAATACGCAAAAATATTATAGAATACTTTAAAAATAAATTGTATTTACGTTTCAAAAGCGATATTTTTAAATCATATTGCGTTATATCGAAGAAAGAGTAAATTTAAGGATATATTTTAGAAATATTCTTGTTATTATATCTAGAATAAATAGTTTCTTTTTCAGTGGAAAAGTGAACGCAAAAATGTCATACAAATTTTTTTTAAATATATCGTTTTTAACGATTTTTTCCTGCCTCAAAATCGATATTTTGAAGTATATTACTATATATCGAAAAATAAGTAGGTTTAAGGTTCAAAATGTTTGTTATTTTAAGTAGTTTTTAAGACATCTAAGAAAATTGGCTCTTTTTGAGTAGAAAATACTTTAAAAATATATATCAGATGATCTAAAATCTATCGAGACAATATCAATATCAAAAAAATATCAATAAATTTATATTTTGACATATAAATAACAGCTCTAGGATAAAAAGCTAAATAACTATCACTTACCAGGTGTGTGCACAGGGCAGACGATCTGTGGATCGATCGTCGCGATGAATTTGGAACTTTTGTATGCCATTCATGCCCTCCAGCGAACCAAAGCCCTGCAGTGGAACCTTGGAGGTGCCCGTAACGAATTGCAGGAACTTGGCCCGGTCCGCCTGGTCGAAGCTGCGCAAAGCGCGCCAGAACCATTGTATCTGAGAGGGAGATAGATATAAGATAAGATCACCATATAGAGCGGGATGGAGAGAGGAAGAGGGAGTTCCCACCTGTGCCGATTTGGATGTGTACTTGTGGTACTCGGTGTTTGCCTTTAGATCTTCAATGTCAATATCCGGCAGGCCGGATATGAGAAGCTCCAGTTCCTGTTCGTTGAAAATCGATATTAAATGCTTTGGAATAATGTCGTAGAAGCCCTCGAGGAATGCATCCAATCTGGGGGAGGAGGAGAAGCGTAGATTATAGCTACAGTATCTGGCTAACACTGGGTAAAGACTGTATATACTCACTGCTGTCGTATGGAGCCGCTCATCTTGAGCTGGCACACCAGCTGCACATACTCGAACTTGTTCTCCTCGGTGACGGCTATGTCCCGGCCATTGGGCTTGAGATCACGAATCTGGGTGACGCCAAACTCCTGAACCTCGGTGGAGAAAGTCAGCTCGTAGCCCAGCGTGGAGATGTCGTTCTTCATGAGATAGTCGAGGCCCTTGTAGAACTCGTAATCCTGTGACTCCATATCCGTGTGCTTCACCTGCTTGCCCAAGATGTGCTTGTAGAAGGAACGGGTGAAGTAGCACTCCAGCAGCTTGTTGTCGTGCACGGCCTTGGCTATAGAGGATCAGGGAGAGACAGAGAGAGAGTATTAGAGAGATGGTATCCACCAAGCAGCTGTTATCCCAGGATTCCTTACCTATTACGCGGCCGACAAACTTGAAGTAGCTCAGGTGATTGGGATTGGCATGGCTCGAGGGATTGATCATGTAGGTGACACGATCGCCCGGCGAGACGCAGAACAGGGCATACATGGGATTGAAGATCTCGCGGGATATGATCACATACCACTCGCGCAGCAGGCCGCCAGCGTCCTGGCCCTCCTCATCTGCAAACGAGGGGAAGGAACAACAAGATTAGGTCTGAATATACCCCCTCCATTATGGTCACCCCACTGCTTACCCTCAAAGACTATGTAGAAGCGGTTCTTCCACTCCTCTGGGCCCAGGCGGTACAGCACACGGAACGAATCCTCAAACACGGTGACGCGTCGCACACTAACCGTATGCTCCTCGCGTCGTATTCCCTCGTCCAGGCGCTCCAGCTCCGTTTGGAAGTACTTGCGCTTCACATCAAAGTCCAGGATGCGCGTATGATCCACCAGGACGGCAAAGGGTCCGTCGGAGAGATGTGTGGGCGACTGGCGCAGGATCTGATTGAGCACAGTGCGATGCTTCTCGGCGAATTGCAGGAACTTCTGACGATCCTGACGCAGCTGCGCCTCGTGGGCACTCAGCGGCGGGGTGGTGCCCGCAGCGGCGGCGGCATTCGGTGTATTTGTGGAGGCATCCTGCATGCGTGGCTCATCTGTGAAAGGGAAAGGATGTGACAAGGATTAGCTGGGTTTAGGCAGTAGGAAACACCCCCTTTTTGGAACTCACCCTCAAAGCTAGTCGAACTCAGGGTATTGCCAATGCTCGCCTCATCCATGGGCGGCGGACTGTGCTGCTGCTGATGCATCCTCTGGGCAGCGGCCACCGCTGCTGCCTCAGCGGCCAAGGCCCGGCCGCTGCCGGGTCCTGTCAGCGAACGCAGTCCCAGGACCCCAGCCATGGCTCCAGCCATGGCTTCAGCTGCGCCACTGCCAGCGCCCATCCTGGGCTTCTTCACCGCGTTCCGATGCGAGGCATGGATAAGGAAGAAGGCCTCCACAGTGGGCTGCAGGACCAGGACGGCAAACTCATCCTTGGACTCCTCCAGGGCCACCAGGCATTCGCTGAGCGTGTGCCAAAGCACATCCAGGCACAGGATCTGGCTCAGAGTCGGCTTGTTGTTGTTGTTATTGTTGTTGTGACCGCTGGCCTTGGCGCCGCCAGAACCAGATGCCTCACACCCTCCGGGTGAGTTCCTTAGCGCCGCCTCATCCACATCCACATCATCGTCATCCACATCATCGTCCTCATCCTCATCGTCCTCATCTTCCTCCAATTCCTCAGTGGGCGGCGGATGCTGTATAAAGCTGGACAAGGGCGGCGGCGATGGGCCTCCCGTGCCCACCGCATCGATGCCCGCATCCCAGAAGTTGGACCCAGCGGGGGGCTCGCCTATAATGTCAATGATGTCATCATCCTCGTTGTTATCACCGCCAGAGACAACGCCTCCTCCTCCTCCTCCATTGCTGCTGCCTGCTCCGCCGCCTCCTCCTCCGCCGCTGGCTCCACTAGGACCACTTCCCATTGTCGCCAGCATATCCTGGGCATCGTACATGTCACGCACCTGCATAAAGATCTTGAGGGTGCGCAGGAAGTACGGCTGGGCGGAGGAGTTGGACATGAGCTTCTTCATCGACGGCAGCTGCAGCTCGCATGTGGGCTTGGCGTTTTTGGGCGCCGAAATGATGACATGCTCGGCGGTAAAGCGATCCTGCATGATGCCCTCGTGCACGGCCAGATTGGGCAGGAGACTGGCGCCGGCAGAGGAAGATCCCGAAGCTCCTGAAACTCCTGAAGCTCCCGAACCTCCTGAAGCGGAAGACGAAGCCGCTGCTCCTGAAGATGTGGAGGCTGGCGTGGCACTAACCACACCATGGTGACTGTTGTACGCACGAATCTCGTTGAGCAGCGTCTGGATGGCCTGGCGCACCTCCTCGGCCAGGCCCAGGATGGCCGCCGTCAAGTACTGGATGAATATGGCATTGGAGGCCTGCGAGCACTGCGTCAGATTCACAATCAGCTTGGCCACATTGTCCAGGCCCTCGGTGGTGCCGCACTGATGCGTCAGCACCTCGATCACCAGCTGCAGCTGCGAGAAGTTCTTGGCATAGATCTTCCGGCGTGGCTTCGCGGGCGTCACCGGCAGGGCCACGCTCAAAGTGGGCAACTTCACGCCCGCAGCATTGCCATCCCCAGAGGCGGGATTACCGCTTGCTGGCGCAGCCTGCTCGCTGCTATTGGTGGCCAGCCCGTCACCAATCTCGCTGGCTTGGCCCAGCAGCTCAGAGGCGGCGGCCGCAGCAGCACCAGCAGCACCCGGTCCGGTGGCCTGGCCTATGGGTATTAGGGGCGGCATCTGATCCGCCAGCGGTTCCTCCTCCTTGGGCAGCTCTGTGCTCAGCGAGGCCAGCAGCTTCACCAGCATGTCCGTGAGGTGGGGCGACCTGCAGATCACCTTGTAGGGCAACATCTCCAGCAGCTGGCCAAAGGGCGAGTCGCTGAAGGACAGGAAGTCGGCGCTATTGGCCTGCCATTCCCAGGCGGGCTGCGAGGTGAGCGGGAACTGCGACACATGCGACATCCGCACCTGCGTCTGCCTGTCGATGCTCAGGACCACGTCCCAGAAGTTCTTGGCGTTCGTCTGGTAGGGCACCGATTGCTGGCTTCCGGAAGAGACCTTGGCACTGGCCGCAGCCTTGGCTGCCGCCGCCTTTGAGGTGGATGGCGCCTCGTCCAGTGGCGTCGAGGCTTTGGGCTTTGGAGGAGGAGTCGTCGCCGCAGACGCCGGAGACGCCGCTGTCGCTGGCTGATCGTCGAGCATTCCACGCAAACGATTGGCCACTTGGTAGCGACAGAAGCGGGAACGGAAGTCCAGTGTGCCACCCGGTGGCACTGTGTCATCCAGGCGGGGTGTTGCACCTCCTCCTGCTGCTGCTCCACCTCCTCCTCCTCCAGCTCCTCCTGTGGGCCAGGGCATGCCGCCCGCACCACCACCACCGCCGCCTCCGCTGCCCACCGTGGGCGAGGGCATGCCAAAGACGGCACTCAGGATGCGGCGGGCCTTCACCTCACGGTTGTAGGGCACAAAGCTGGACGGATAGTGCTTGGCCAGCACGAAGAGCAGGTCCAGGCAGTTGCGCACAATCATCTGGGCCGCCTGCGGATTGATGCTGATGCTTCGGGCACTGCCCTCGTACAGGCGATTGATCAGGAAGATGTTGCTCTTGTAGCCAAAGGCGGCGTCCACGCGCAGCTTCAGCCACTCGGGCTTGCTGCCCGCCTGCCCAGGGCCGGCGCCGCCAAAGTTCGCATTGTCCTCGTTGGTCTTCTGGACAATGCTGATCAGGGCATTGATGATCCAGTCGCGGGTGGGCTCGTGGTGGCACAGATTGCGGATGACGCGATGCAGCCGCATGCTGTAGACCTTCTGGTCCTCCACGAACAGGAAGAGCAGCAGGGTGGCCAGCGAGTCGGGATCCAGCAGGATATTCTCATCCTCCATCATCAGCAGCGCCAAGGGCTTGCCCATGGGTGCGAGCTGATGCGGATGCGGATGATGGTGCACGATCGTTGTGTGCTGGTGATGCTGCGGCTGGGCATTGCCGCTGGCATCGTACCAAATGGAGCTGTGCCAGCGCGCCTCCTCCAGGCTCTGAAGCGTGGTCTGGAAGCGAGCTAAGGGAGGGGGAAAGGAGGGTAGAGATTAGCGATTAGAGGGGTTTCTATCTTGGAATGGAGACGCCTTGATCAATACCAAATAGGAATTATTAACTAAGATGCCACAACGCCATACGATTGTGCTTTGCTTACGCTTTTTTTTGTGCTGTACCCAGCGCTGGGTCCAGGTCTCACTTGTCAGGGAGTCAGAGAGCCAGAGAGAGCGCGCTCTAGAACTGGTCGCTCTCTTATAAGCAAAGAACATTCTACAACTGTAGGCACCACATGCAATCGTATTCTCAACTTTGTGAGAGAGTGCGATTTTCATCAGGAACAGAAAATTAGCTTGCATATGGACAGTCAAATGGAGTGTCAAGATGACAGTGTCTTTGGTTTGATTATGCTCTATAGCCAGTCGCTCTCTCTTGTAGGTATTTTCACGCTCTCTACATCTTTACGCACACATGGAAGCGCATTTTTAGCTTCGATTTGAACGCTCTCATTTTTGTGAGAGCGTAGAGAGAGCGCTCTAGAACCGGTCGCTCTCTCTCTCCCTCTGCATGTGTCTGTACACATATTCTCAAGCATTCTACATTTGTAAGCACACATGCAAGCGCTTTCGCTTTTTAGATTTTTACTCTCTCAACTTTGTGAGAGCGGAGAGAGCGTGGTTTTCATCAGGAACAATAATGAATGCGCAAGCATAAGGCAGCACAAAGGTATGGTCGTTACGCATCTTAGTAGGTCCTACTCAATGCATTTGCAGAAGAGATCTGATAAGTACTTACACAAGGCATTGCTGGGCGGATGGGCGTCCATGCGGGCGCCATTGCGCGACTCCCAGTCGCGACGCAGGAACTGTGCCTCGGCCGCCAGTTCGGGCGGCAAGCTAGCTATCTGTGACTCCTCCATGTCCGTCAGTATCTGCAGGAGGAACCAAGGCATAAATAAAATCTCAGACAAGAAATCCAAGAGAAAAACTCACCGCTTGACGCAGATTCTCGGGCAGGTTCTGGAAGAAGGCGGCCGTGTCCACGGGATCCTCGGGATTGGCGCTCTGCGCCGCCTGACGCTGCTGCTCGATGCGCTGCTGCATCAGCACCTCCGACTGTATGTTCAGGGGCAGGGCGGCCAGGAATTCGGGATTCACCTCGACCAGCGAGTCGTGGGCAATCTGGATGGCATTCTGCTGCGCCCGCTGGCGGATGCGCTGCATGCGCAGGTGCTCCTGGATCACCTCCTCGCGCATCTCGGTGGGCAGGGCGGCCAGGAAGGAGGGGTCCACGCCCTCGGGCACCTCCAGGTCCCCGAGAGCGGCCCGCACCTCGGGACTCATGTCGGTGATGGTGGTGGAGCTTGTGGTGCCGGCGCCGGCTCCTCCTACAGCGGCCGACTCCTCTGTGCTTTCTGTGGATTCTGTACCAGCTGCCGCTGACGCCGCCGCTGCTCCTTCCGCCTCCACTGGCGTTGCCTCTGCTGAAGCAGGAGCACCTGCTGGACTGCTGGCCACTGCCTGATCCGTCTCCGCTCCCGTGTCCGTCGTGGTGGTGGTGGCTGCTGCTGCCGCTGCCGCTGCTGTGGCCGCCGCTGCAGCTGCATTTATCGCCTGCGTGAGCCACTCCTCGCGAGCGTCCGCTCCCGCTGGAGCTCCCCCGTCGGCCCAACGATCACCAGGCACATCGTCATCCGGGTCCTCGTCCTCGTCCTCATCGTCATCGTCTATTATCACCGCTGCCGTTCCATCAGCACCGATTGGTGGCGGTGGTGGCGGCAGTAGCTGTGGCTCAATCTGCACCACCTCATCCTCCGGATGGGCCTCGTGCAGTGGCATCCCCAACAGGCCTGGCAGCACCACATCCACATCCACCTCGAGCGAAGAGGGCAGGGCATAGTTTCTGCTGCTGCTGGTATCTCCGGCGACGCTGGGTGCCGAGACATTCAGCTGCTGCTCCAGCGCCGCAATGGCCATGGGCGTGGGCAGGAGCGTGGGTCCGGGCGTGGACCCAGGCGTATTGGAGCTGCGTCCCACTGCGGCGCTGTGGGCCTGCACGAGACGCTGCAGGCGGGCGGGCAGATCGCGATTGGAACGCGTGGAGCCGCCAATCAAGGCGGAGGCGCCGGAGGTCCGCGAAGAGGGATAAATGTTGCTGCTCAGGGGGCGACTGCGCGAGGTCTGGCGATCGGCCAGCTGTGGGGGAGGAAGAGGAAGGATTCTGTTAGCTAAAAGAAAGGGAAACCCCTATCTCCCTCGAACGTACCTGCATCAGGATCAGCTCTGCATCATCCAGACGCGCATAGGGACGCAATGGCCTGCCGGTGGTGGGCGAGGGCAGGACCAGGGGTATACGCTGACCCTGAGATGAGTTGGAAAAGAAGTTCTGCGAGAGTTGTGGCTGCTGCTGCTGCTGCTGCTGGGTGTCAGCTGCTGCTCCTCCTCCGCCTCCAGCAGCGTCGTTCGTTGTGGGATTGCTGGAGGTGGCATCGCCCTGGCTATCCGTTTCGTTGGTCAGATCGATCTCTGCGTATATGTTGAAGATGGACTGGGCACCGGGGCGTCCGCGTCGGTGTCCCCGCGTCGTGGTGGCTGGCGTTGCCGATGCCTGCGTGGTCTCCGCGCCGCTGTTGCTGTTGGAAACTGTCAACGGGGGGAGGGAATGAGGATTAGAATCTGTCTAGGATCTGCCCCTAGGATGGGGTTTCCTCTACTCACTTGTGCTGGGCAGCTGTAGGAATGGGCTGGTGGCTGCTCCTCCTGTCGCTCCATCTCCAGAGGCACTGCCTGCCGCTCCCGCTGCACTGTTGTTGCTGGAGGCAAAGTTGGAGGGTATCAGCACAGGTATCGAGCTGCGTCGCGTTCCGCCCGTGGAGGAGGCAGCCACTGGTGGCACCACCAGGCTGCCGCTGCTGCTGCTACTGGTGGTGCTGCTGCTGCTGCTGCTCCCGGCCGTGCCCAGATTGGAGGCGGCGGTCGCATTCGAGGTCAGCAGACTGGTGGTGGAGGCTATAAAGGATGTGGTGCTGGTGGTGCTGGAGCTGGAGCCTCCTGCTGAGCCAGTGGCCGAGGCAGGAGATGGAGCAGTGGCTGCCGCTGCTGCTGCTGCTGTCGCCGCCGCTGTGGCCGCCGCCGCCTGGCGAGCGGCTTCCTCCTGCTTGCGCTGCTGGTGGGCCGCCTTCAGCTCCTTGATGAGATGCGGCAGCAGGAAGTGGGCGGCATACAGGCAGGCATCCGTCTGGCTCTCCATGTCCAGGGCCTTGGCCTCCTCCAGCCACCAGTGGAGAGCTGCAAAGGGATGAAAAATACAGGGCTATAGGATGTCTCCTCCTGGAGGGCCACACACACACTCACCGTCCTGGGTAAAGGTCTCCATCTGGGTCTCCTCCGTGGGATTCTGATGCGTGGGCATGCACACGCAGTACTGCTGGTCCAGGTAGAGCAGGCGCCGACGCACGCCGTTGGTGCAGAGCGTGGCATTGGGATGCTGGGCGGCTGTGCCGCCACTTCCTCCGCCTCCGCTACCCCCACCGCCGCCGCCGCCGCTGTTGCTGCTGGCGCCTGTACCGGGTCCCGAGGCTGCTGCTCCTCCTCCTCCGCCATTACCGTCGCCCAGGCGCGGCACTCCCACACCCGGCTGTTCGTCCAAGAGATTGCTCATGCTCTGGCCACTGCCAGAGGCCGCCACGCCCTGCGACAGCGAGGGCGTGAGGAAGGCTGTGACCACCTCGCCACCATTGGCTGTGGTTCCTCCGCCGCCGCCGCTGCCTGAGGTTCCCGGGCCACCCGTGGAGCCACTGGCTCCCAGGGAAACTCCAATGAAATTGAAATCCGGCGCCATCCAGGACGAGGACGAGGGACGCAGGGAAGTGGATGAGCTGCTGGCGCCTAGGCTGCCACTTTGGCCACGCATGGAGAAGCTAGTCCGGCCGCTGGAATTGCCAGAGGAGGCGGTGGCTCCTCCAGAACCCACGCCAGTGCCACTGCCACTGCCGCCACTGCCTCCGCCGCCGCCGCCATTCACATCTATGTCCAGGGGCTGGGCAATGGAGCTGTTCATCCTTACCCGGAAGCTGGCCGGCGGCGTGGGCATCAGGTGCGGGCTGTCGCCCACCAGGCGCTCGTACAGATACGCCTCCTCCTGGGCCTCCGCGGCCGCACGCCCGGAATCCGCATCCGCATCGCGATCATGATCGCCGTCCGCCTCGTCATCCTCCTCCTCCTCGTCGTCGTCGTCGTCGTCGTCCACCTCGTTGGTGCGATTGTTGTTGGCCGAGCCATCACCTCCGGAGGCATTCACCGCTGCACTGCGTCGCGGACGCTGGCTGGACGAGGTCAGGGCAATGGCCATGTCTATTTGGTTCTCCAGCTCGGCATCGATGAGGCTCTGTCGCTCCTCGCGATCCTCATCGTCCCCATCATCGTCGTCATCATCCTCATCGTCGTCCACATCGTCCTCGTCCTCCTCGTCGTCATCATCGTCGGCATCCACATCCGCATCGTTGGACGCCGTCTCCGAGGACTCCGGTTCGTAGATGTGATCAAAGACCTCGATAAAGGGACGCTCCTCGTCCACATCCGTCTCGCTGTGCTCGTCCACATCCTCGTCAGGGGCCTCGTCCTCATCATCCTCATCCTCCTCGTTCCGCTCATCCTGCTCCGTGGAGGCATCCGAGTCCGAGTCCGTGGTGCTGACATCGCCCAGCAGCGAGGCGCTTATCTCGCGGACACCGGGTGCTCCAGTGTCCGAGGAGGTGGAGGCGCCATCACTGCCACCGCCGCCGCCCAGGCCATTGTCGTTGACGGAGCTGGGATTGGCGGGGCCCACATTGCCGCTGCCTACGCCACCGCTGCCCACATCCACATCGGGATTCACAGAGTTATTCCCTGAATTATTGGCATTGCCGCTGGATCCTACGGCTCCGGCTCCTCCAACTCCTCCTGCTCCTCCGATGCCTGCATTGCTTCCATTCTGCTGGTTGGCGGAGCTGCCTCCACTGCCCGCTCCTGCGCCGCCGCCTCCTCCTATGGTCCGCGAGGCCAGACGCAGGCCCTCGCTCTGCAGGAAGTCATCCCACAGCTGGTCAAAGTTGAGTACTGGACGCACGGGTCCCGAGCCACCCGAACCGGACTGTCCGCCCGCCGTGGAGCCTCCGGAACCCACATTGTTGGCTGGCGGATCATTGGTATCGCCGCCATTGCTGCGCTCCTCGACCACATCGATGACGGCCGCTGTGACGCCGCCGCCTGAGCCGGTTCCCGAAGAGCCGCCGCCGCCCAGGCCGCCAGACACGCCGCCAACGCCACCGCCTCCGCCATTTCCTGCTGCCGATGAATCCTCCGCATCCACGGCCATTTCGTCAGAGTTGAAGATGAACTCAAAGGCATGCCGACGATCCGAGAGCACATTGCGGATGATGTCGCGGAGCACATGCTCGCCGCCCATGGCATTGGAGCGCTCCACGGCCGCACTGACGGCTGTGCGGGCGGCGAGGCGGGGATACAGTCGCCGGTTGATGATGGCCCCGTAGGTATTGCCCGATCCGGGGCCAGAGCCGCCGTTTACATTGCTGCCACTGGTGCCATTGGTTCCACCAGCTCCTCCGCCGCCCGCTCCACCGCCGCCAAACAGGATCCGCTTCGAGCCCAGCGTTGTGGTGGACACACTGAAGCGCAGCAGGATCTCCATGGGCCGCAGGATGGCTGCCAGGGTGCTGAGCGTGTTGTGATTGGACAGATCCTTGTACTGAGCCACCTTGGTCAGGTAGGTCATGACGCCCTGGCGCAGGAGCACGCGGTACATGTTGTTGCGATGCATGTGCACCTTGTCGTACAGCATCGGCGACTCGATGAGATTGGGGAACAGGCTCATCAGCACCTGCAGCCGTGTGTGCTTCTCCGAAGAGTCCGGCTGGGCCAGGGCCCTTGCCACTGCGGCATGCAGCTCCTCGGCCACCTGCACCTGCACTCCAGGCTGCTGGTAGCAGTCCGAGAGCGAGCACACCAGCACCCGGGTCATGGTACTCACCTCGGGCACATGGTGACGCTGGGTCAGTGGCAGGAAGCGATCCAGCAGCACGGCCAGGAACGTCTGCTGGGGCGCCGAGATCAGAGGACTGTCGGCGGGCGTGTACACGTGCGAGAGCAGGACGCGCGGCACCAGCGACTGGTAGGCGCGCGTCGAGTCCGCCAGGAACTTGAGCAGCGTGGCCCGCGAGATGGTGGGCTTGGCGTGGCTGTGGGCGCTGGTGGGGATGTGCCAGGTGCAGCAGCAGGGCTCAAACTTATCCGTGGTTGGGGCGGCGTTGCCAGTGGCTCCGCCCGACGAGGAGGATTGCTTCTTGTTGCTGCTGCCGCTGCTGCTTCCGCCGCTGCTGCTGTTGTTGTTGTTGTTGTTGGTGGTGGTGGCTGCCGGGGTCTCCTGGAAGCGGAAGAACAGCTCGTCATCGTGGCCACCACCCTGCGCCGTGCCCGGCGGTTGATCCGGCTGCACTAGCTCGGCGGCACCCTGGCCACGATCCGTGGAGGCTGTGCCGCCATAGTGCCAGCAAGGCTGCACCAGTCCCTGCAGCAGATCCTTGAGCACAGCCACCGATGACTGCACCTGCGGATCATCCTTTATATCATCCTTGGCGGGCGGCGACGCTGCCTGCGCCGCCTGTGGCGTAGCTCCGCCCGCCGCCGCCGTTGGCTGCTGGCCAAACTTGGATCTGACCATGACGCGCGCATCGTCCGCCAGGGTGGCGCTGCTCGAGTTTATCAGATACTCGCCCTTGAGCATCTCCTTGGCGGCGGCCACAAAGATCTGGGGATTGCGCGACACCGCCGTTGACACCTGGGTGAGCACATAGATGAGATCGCGATGACCCACAGGCACAATGCCTGCGGCCCGCATGCCCAGCACCCGCTCCATGGCCTCCTGCAGCACGGGTGGCGCCTCGAGGACATGGCGCAATATGATGATGGCATAGGTGGGGAAGCCCATGAAGCTGCAGGCCTGCTGCAGGTGCAGCAGCATCCGCACGCCGCCGCGCCGTATGAACACCTGGGCGTTCTCGTAGCTGCGGGTGAGGCGCGCGCACAGGCGCAGCAGCGACAGCTTGGTCTCGTTGTGCAGCAGGTTGGGCGGCTGGAGGAGGTCCACAATGCTGCCTATGATGCGGCCGCAGTCGAACTTGCTCAGGCCCACCTGCTCCTCGTTCAGGATGATCTTCTGGGTGCGCTTGGGCAGGGGCGGTGAGGTTCCGCTTTGCGAGGAGGTCTTCACCTTGGCCGCGGCCGCAGCGGCGGCATTCTTCTGTCGCGACTTGCTGCGCGTGGTCATGGTGGCGGGCGGCGGTGATGATGCTGCTGCTCCTGCACTAACTGGATCTTCACTGGCTCCGGCTCCGGCTGCTCCTCTTTCTCCCTCTGCCGCTGCCTCATTGTTGGAACTATTGGCCTGCGTCTGCTCCGTTGGCTGCTGCTGCTGCTGGCTGTTGCTGCTGCTGCTGGTGCTGGAGTCATTGAAGTTAACCAACTGGCGCAGCGGAATCAACTCGTCACTGTGCACGGTGCCCGTGCCATCGGGCGAGGTGCGGACCACGCGATTCAGCAGATTCTCCACCTTGTGCAGGGCCACCGGATTGTGCAGATTGGTGATGGCCTCGCTCAGCTTCAGGGCGGGAAAGACGGGACGATGGGTGCCCGAGGCCTCGCTCACCTGGGTCATGCAGTTCAGGCTGACGGTGCAGCGCTGGCGCCCAATGTTGATGTGCAGCCACCGCTCGCCGGCGGCATAGGCATTCCGGATCAGCTCGTTGTTGGCCTCCGAATAGGCATTCCACTTGCCCGTGGACGCGTCATACCAGCGCCACACATCGCTGCTCACCGCCCGCATATTGGCCTTGCGCTGCAGGATGTGGCTGATGCTATCGATGGCATCGATCAGGTCCACCAGGTTCTGGACCCAGCGCGGCACTGTGGGCCGCGTAGACTCACCACCGCCGGCCACCTGCTGCTCCGCCAGCATCCACTGGCTCATGCAGTCGAGCAGCTTGACCAGCGACACCATGGCATCCTGGGCGGTAATGGCCTCCACCAGCGGACGATGCATGTCACTGTAGTTCTCCTCCAGCAGCAGCGTGGAGGTCTTGAGGCGCACAAAGAGACGGGTGGCTGTCATGCCGGTGAGACACTCATCCAGACGTGGCGGCGCCTTCGCTGCTCCTCCTCCTGCTGCGGCGGCGCCGCTCTTGTCCGGCTCAAAGAGCTGCAGGGTAAAGTCCACCCACTGGATAATGTTGCGCACAAAGTTGGTCACAAACACCTGCTTGTTCAGGTGATTGTGGCGGCGATAGAGGACGGCAATCAAGTCGGCGGCACTGTTGACGGTGTCGGGTATGGCCTCCATGAACTCAAAGGCCCGCGAGATGGCCTCGTCGCAGAAGCGATCAAAGATCAGCGAGGGCATCAGCTTCAAGTGCTTGTAGTCGTAGGCGGAGCTGGACGCGGAGGTAGGTGGCGTCTCGCCTGCAGTAGCTCCAGCTCCAGCACCAGCTCCAGCACTAGCACCTCCTCCTCCATTGCCATCCATCTCTATGTCTATGTCCATGGTAGAGGAGCTATTGCCTCCCGAGGGCTGTTGTGGTGGTGGCGGCGGCGGCGGCGCACCTCCAGCGCCTCCTCCCGCATTGCTTCCCGGCTGCCACAAGGCACTCGCCTCCGGGTTATTCAGCAGATAGTCCGTGGCCTCCTCCAGCGAGGCATTGCTGCGCAGCGCCTCGATGACGTGGTAGTGCATGAAGCCCATGTCCGTCAGCATCTTGATGTGGTCCGCATTGAGGCCATCGTCGGAGCTGCGGATGTATAGGTTCTCGAACTTGATCTCCTTCATGCGCGTGTGATAGCGATCCAGCAGGGTCTGGTGCGACTTGATCAGGTGCTTCAGGATCAGGATCATGGTCTCGAACATGCTGGGGCCGTAGTTGGGAATGGGGCGGCGGGCCCAGATCCTGCGCAGGGCCTGCATGGCCAGCTGATGGATGTGAATCAGATAGAACACGGGCTCAAAGGGCACCGAGTCGGGCAGATAGTTAAGCCTCGGACTCATGGTGTACGGCGAGTCAAGCATGGCCCTGGGATTCACCATCTTCTCGAGCAGCTGCAGCCAGGCATCGAGGAACTCCCCTGTGCCCTCCGGGCAGTCACGCTTGTCATCCTCATGCGCCTGCATCAAATCCTCCATGGCCGCCCACTGATCAAAGTCAAACTTCGGGGAGACATTGTCCAGGGACAGGGCCCAGTAGAACATCTCGAAGAAGGCCTTCAGGCCATTCTCCGCACAGAACTGCGAGATCATCAGGTGGAAGGCGCTGCGCTTGTCATCGAACAGCATGGGACCGGTGAAGCCCACCGAGCAGATGAGGAACGTCAGCTTCAGCTTGGGCACCGGCTTGGGCAGGATGCTCTCGTGACTGAAGCCATTCACCAGGATCGAGCTGAGGATGCGGGCTATCTCGCGCGCCTCGGGCGTAGGAACTTTGTTGATGTTGCTGATCAGATCGTTGATGCGTCGCTGGCGGGTCTGCGGCGAGCCCACCGACAGCTTCACCAGCGTGCCCAGCAGCTCGGCGAGCGCTCGCCCCAGCCGGGAGCTGGCCGCCAGCAGGGATTTGATGTAGCGGAACTGCTCCTCCGGCGTGTACTTGGTACGGAATTCGGCGGCACGCTCCAGCTTGCGCGAGAGCTCCGCCTCGGTCAGGGGATCGGATGTGCCCGCTGCCGCCGACATCTGGGCGGCAATCTCATCCCAAATCAGGTCGGGATGCTGGGTGGGCTCGTCGGAGCACAGATTCAGCAGTATGGTGCTCTCCCACACCAGCGAGATGTACAGCTGGACGAGCTGCTGCAGCAGCTGGACGCCCGTCTCGCGATTCACACCCCAGCGCTTGAGCAGGATGGCGCGCATCTCGTTGGAGGCGTTGCGGCACAGATGGACCAGCATCACCACATAGCCGTGCACGAAGCTCATGTTGTGCAGGATGGGCGTGTAGTCGGCGTTGGCGAAGCCATCCTCCAGGCGCTGGCAGCAGACGAGCTCCGCGAGCAGGACACTGCCGCCGGGAAAGGTGAAGTGCTTGATCAGCGGCTTCAGCTGGGCCACAATGTCGGCCAGCTGCTTGAGGGCCACGTCCAGGACCTTGGTCTCCTGCGCCTGGCTAAGGATCGCCTTGCAGACATTGGCCACGGCCTGCGAGGTGGTGGACACGGGCGAATCCACCGGCAAGTTGGGCAGCGACAGCAGCTGCAGGATGGGCTTCAGGCCGCCATGATGCACAAAGTCACGGCAGTGATCGCCGTTGGGACTGTTGCTGAAGATCGCCTCGATGAACTTCATCACGTTCAGGATGTAGTCGATCAGCGGGATGGCCTCCCGTTCCGGTGGCGTGACCACCTTGACTGCCTGCGAGGATGTGGTGGCCACAGCTCCTCCAGTTGCAGCTCCTCCTGCTCCTCCCACGCTGGCTGCCGCCTGCTGTGTCCTGGGCGTGGTGGCACCTGCCACCTGACCCGACGTCGTCGTCGTCGTCGTCGTCGGCTGCTGTTGCTGCTGCGAGGCGGAGCTCATCTCATCATCGTCGTCATCATCATCGCCGCTGCTATCGTTGGTATCGGCCGCTCCTTGCAGCACAGAGACGCCACCGCCGGCGCCAGCCACCATTACCATGGGCGAGGGGGCGGAAGCCACGTGATGGGCGGCGCCATGGCTGCCCGAACCGGAGCCCGAGCCCATACCGCCACTCTCCTTGTTGGCCCGCCAGCAAATGAAGCTGGGATCGGACCCGAGGCGCACCAGCTCGTTGAGCAGCCGGACAATGGCCTCCGTGGCCTTGGCCCGCAGGCAGGGATGATGCTTGATCAGATCGTCCATGGCATTGCCCAGATTGGTGGCCGTGTCGCCCAGGGGATCCGAGGAGCGGCGTCGCCGCATGGCCACCAGGTAGTCCGGCGAGAGCAGCACCTTCAGCACCTTGTCGAAGGGATCGTAGGAGAGAAACTCGTAGAGGCCGCGCTCGTTCAGGCACAGGGCCGAGAAGACATTGGGCAGGGAGCCGAGGACCTCGCGCGTGGCCGGCACATCCTTCTGGAGCAGCGCCTTCAGCATCACACTGGTGATGCCCAGATCCTGCAGCGAGGAGAGCAGCGAGGGCTCGTTGAAGACATACACGGTGACCACATCGGTGGCCAGCAGGAAGAGCGAGGGGCCATAGTACTCGGCATTGGCTATGATGTGGCGCAGCGACTGGGTGAGGCTCGTCTCCATGATGTTGCGCATGTTGCTGAAGTGCGCGTGGTCCTGGATGCTCTTCTTCAGGAAATTCAGCATCGACTTGAGCAGGGCCGCACGCTGGGTGACGCAGGAGGGCTTCTTCGGCTGCAGGCTGCTCGGCAGTTGCGACGAGAGCTCCGCCTTGCGCTCGGCCAGCGGGCGGGCGTAGTAACTGTTTGTGGGATACATAAGGGTGGCGGGCGGCCTGGCCTCTCGGTTGAGGGGACCAGCAGCAGCAGACGCAGTTCCGCCGCCGCCGCCGCCTCCGTCCAGGAGACCTGCTCCCGAGGCGGATCCTCCATGATCGTGATAGCCAATGGCATCGCTAGAGCTCTCGCGACGCGGGGATCCACTACCACTGGTTATAGAGGCATTCTCGCCGGCGCCATCTGGAGAGGAAGGAGGAGAGAAAGAGGAGAAATTGAGGTTGGTTTACTGGGGGAAACGAGAGACCTCCAAGCTGTGGGTTTACAATGATATTGGAAGCCACAGACAGACCTGTTTACGGCTGCCTGTCTGGGATATTCGAGCAGGAAGATGTTTACCCAGAAGAGGAGCCCCAGTGGAGGCAAGAAGTGCAACATAAACAGCTTGAATTCATGGCCAGAAGCCAACCCGAGACTGCCAAGATGTTTACGCGCAAGGAAACCGAGTTGTATCCGAAGCCAAGACCCATTTCTTTGGAAAAAACAAACACTCTCTACTCACCTTCCACATCCTCATCGACTTGGTCCAGCGATGTGTCTAGCGATGTGTCCAGCTTGTGATCATCCCGCAGCGTTGACTCCTTCAGGGTGATGCCTATATCGGCCAGCGCCTTGCAGCAGCTCTTGATCTCCTTCTCCAGGCGATCGATGAACACATTCAACCCATTGTTCTGATGGAAACGGGCAATGTCTATGTTGGTAATCAAGTCAATCACCCGCACCGCACGCGTCACGAACGTTATGTGCTCCAGATCGACGCCCGGCCAGCTGATGACGCACAGCAGCGACTGCATCATGCCGCTCTTGACCAAAGCAGAGCCACCCATCTCATAGCTGGCCAGATGGTAGAGCAGCGAGAAGAGCGAGGTGGCCAGAATGAGCGGATAGCGCTCGGTGAGTCCGTGTGTGGTCAGATTATCGATGCAGTCACGCACCAGCAGCGGCAGCGTGCCGCCCTGCCGCTCGGCTCCTGTGTAATGGACGATCTTCATCAGACGCGAACCGGCCCTGCTGCACAGAAACGAAATGAAGAGGAGGAGAAAGATGGCAATTATCGGAGGATCTACAGGGAAGCCGGGGAAGCAACATGCAGTGCGAGGAGATCCCTCCTTACCTCGGCACATTCGGATTGCGATCAAAGTGCAGCATGGAGGTGAGAGTGCGCAGCACTGCCGCCCTTATCTCCACCAGATGCACATCCTCCTTGTCAATTAGCTCGCACAGCTCCTCGCCGAAGCCGGCATACAGCACCTTGTCCGTGTTGTCCTGCAGGGCATTGGAGTAGATCAGTATGGAGACGGCCTGCAGGCGGGCCTGGACGAACTGCAGGCGCAGCTTGTAGTTGTTGAAGCCCGAGATTAGGCGCACGCGATGGGCAATGCGCATCTGAGAAAGAGAGGGGACTCGATAAGTAAGGGAAAGTATGCCTTTGACTAGACGCCTCCACTCACCTTGATGGCCTCACTGGGCTTTGAGATCTGTCCGGCAATCGTCTTGATCACCTCCGGAGCTGCTGCCGTGTGGCAGAGATCCATCATGTCCGGGATTTCCAGCTGGGCGGCGTGACCGTGCTCGTCCACATAGTCGATGCACAGCTGGTATAGAAACTCCAGCTTGGGCTCGCCAATGCAGCAGTCCTTGAGCGACAGGCCATAGTTGGGATCGCCCCAGCGCTACACAAAGAAAGATTCCAGTCAGTAAGTAAGGGATTCTAGGAGCAGGAGCAGGGGAGAGAACCCACCTCGGCTATGTTAAAGAGCTTGACAATCAGTAGCTCCTTCTTCTCGAACGGCAGGCGGGGTATAAAGTTGCTGCGCTTGGAGAACATGTAGAGCAGGTTAAGGACGGCCAGGACTATGTCCATGTTCTGGGAGGAGAGCAGCTGCGTCAGGTGCTCGATGGAGTTGTACAGGTGACGCGAGAACGAGTGCTCGATCAGCAGGGTGGTGAAGTTGAGTACGTGCAGCAGCAGGGTGACATCCTGGAAGATTAGGGGATTATTTACTGCAGTGGAAATCCTGGAAACAGTGGGGGGGATGCTTACCACACTCCGGAAGAGGGTGTCACACAGCAGCACAAACTCATTGCCATTGACATGGCGTGCCGCCTCCTCGAGGATCTTGTCGAAGCGGTCAAGGATCTCGATCCAGTGATAGAGCTCGCACTTGCCATAGATCCACACGTGGACTGTTTCGAGGTACTCGAGCAGCTCCGCCCGTGTCCAGCGCCGGCTCAGCTCATCGATGAGCTCGCGACACTCGGCTGTGAGCTCCGAGGAGCCCTTCTTAAGCTTCACCGTGTCCACCTTCATGGCGACTGTGTTGGATGGAGGGGCGGGGGCGGGGGCTTAGGCGCAGCGCTGGCAAATGGCGGAGACGGCGGAGCAGCAGGTGGCCACTACCTGAGCGCAGGCAGGGTGCTCCTCCTACTCCTCCTCCTGCTCCTGCTGACGCCCCGCTTCTTCGTCTTCTTTGTGCGGGCGTTTGGCGTCGTCGATGGTGGGTGAAAGGGGATCAGGGTGGTGATGTGATGGTGGTGGTGGTGATGGCAGGGGGTGTGGGTGTGTGGGGCGGGGGAGGAAGTAGTACTAGGCTGGCGGCGATCGTTCGGCGTCGTCGTTTGTTTATTGGTATTTGGGCATCGAATAACGGCTCATCTGTACATATTCGTCAGCGTGTTGAATGAACTGCAAAGAGGTGCGAGTGTGTGAGTTCGAGTGTGTGTGTGTGCGAGAGAATAGGTATGTATGTTTATGGGTTATTATCAAAATACATAAAACAAAGACTAGTCCGGAGGAGGCAGAGTGTAAAAAAAAAAAATAGAATAAACAGCAAAAGGAACACACACACAATGGCAATTTTGGGCGAATGTAATTGGACAAACTGAACTCTGATTTCGAGTTTTCTTTGACATTAATGTCTCTGGATTCTCTTCGTGTTTATTCTTGTTCTTTCCACCTTTACCGTTTCGACAGTCCAAAACAAAAGCGAGGGCGAGTGAAATGCGAAGCAAGTAACTGCACTTGTCAGCTGAGCCAATTGGACTTCCCCTCTACTAACTGGGCAACAGAGCGCGCGCGCATTAACGGACTTTTCGCTGCGGATATATAGAAATGAGGTGTACGAACGCCTTTGCGATTTCCGAATCAATTGTTTTGCACTATTTTTTTTTTTGTTTTTGAAACTTTTTTACTTTTTTACACACACACACACATATACACAGAGTGAGAGTGAGAGAGAGAAAGATAGAGGGGCTCTAGCACCCACACATACAAATATATGCAGACCTCAAGACACAACGCAACATGTTTGAGCAAAATGTCAAATGAGCGCCAAGCGCAGAAAACAGCAATGAAAGGTGCAAGGCAGAACGAAAGAAAGATAGAGGGAGAGAGAGAGAGCGTAGATACGATGCGTAAGTCAAGGTTGGCAGCCGCAACAACAACAACAACACAACAGGAGACTGCATGCAGCAAACTCCTTTTTCGCCCAGACGACATGTACTTGCATACATACGCCTCTTACTATATTGCATCTGTATGTTGTGTCCATGCGTACGTATGTGTGTATGTGTGTGTGCGTGTTTTGAGCCTGTGAGCTTTTCAGGTTGCAGAAACACACTTTTTCGAACTTCGTATTCCCGGAACTTTTGCAATTCACAATAACAAGTGAAAATGAACTGCTTCTTCACACACCAACACAGAGACAAGAACACTGAACGCACACAACACTAGCGCAGGCAAATGCTTTTATATGTGTGTATGTGTGTCTGCTTCACCGAATTTTTCATTATTGCAGCCAACAACAACAAAAACTCTCTCCACTCCTCCCTAAGCTGCATTTTTTTTCGTACCTTTCTGAGAACTCAGCACACGCGTTAACAAAAAAAATTGAACTCGATATTAGAAAAAAAAAGAGAAAAGGGAACAAGTACCGTAGCTGTAATGTATAAAAAAAAATCCACGAAAAGAAATTGCCACAGTCAGAACAGAAACAATGCAGTGGGTGACGGCGACGTTGTGAGTGTGTGTGTGTGTGTGCGAGCCAGCACCAGCGCTGGGGCTGAGTGCGTGCTAGGTTTCGGTCGAAAAGTTGGAAGACGCTTGGCTATGCGATACTCACGATAAGTGTAAATGCAGCCTATGCAATTTGTTTAATTTAATAAATCTTCACCAAGCAATAGCTAGAGCGAAAAGTGCAGTGTGCTCGAAGGTTTTCCGTTAATGGTGCTAAAATTCGTCGCAAAACAGAGCTCCGGGTATTCTGTTCCAGGGCGGCTGGTCACACTACTTGCAACGAAAACGTAAACCAACTACGTTAATTACGTAATCAAATTTAAATTCTGGCGCCTCCATAAAAATTACGCACAAAAAGAATTTTGTTGTCTTTACTGCAACTGGACACACTTAAATTTAATTTAGTTTTTGACTTTTTCGTTCTTTTAGTAATGATAAGTCATGCAATATTTCTGTATGGGAAAATTCGCTTCGTATCAATAGTTTTGCAGGCAGCTATCCATTGATTAATTATAGGAATTACTTATCGATAATTAGATAACTAATTAAATTTACTTGTATGTATTAAAATTCTCATAATATATTGTTTTCTCTTATCTGGGTGTAGCTTTTTATGGAAATTTTTGTTTTCTTAATTTTTAGCTTATTTTTTCCACAATCTAGCTTATTTAGGTGCTCATCACTTGGCATCACCGATGTTAAAATACATTGAAACCACGATATACTGTTATTAAGTGATAAATATTACTAAACGTTTTTCGAAACGTAGACCTACATTATTAAATTAAATTATGAATTATGATAGAAATATGTTTTGTAGTCAATTAAATTTAAAAAAAATAAACTACTTCTGTACTTTACAAAAATAAAGCTAGAATTCCAAAAATTTAAACTCCTTACGTAAAGTAATCAATAAACGTAATCTTTAAACGTACGAAAAATACATGTCTAGATAGACTCGGCTGTTGATGCTGATCAAAAATATAGGCTAAAAAGTAAAAACTCTAATTATATGTACAAATATTAAAATATTTTGCAGATTTTAAAATTTCTTTGTAAAAAAACGAATTATTTCGAATTCTTTGAATGTATACAGATACATATATTAGCTATAAGTCATAATTACAGAGTTTTCAACGTAGTCTATAATAATTAAACCATTGGAATGGAAACTAAAATGAAAAAAGGAAGCCTTTAAATATTTTGATCGACGCAGATTTGCGAAAGTATCCCTATGTCAAACGGTTTTTCCCAGGACACACGATAATTTCGCAAATCTGCGTAGATTTATTATATTTAGTGCGTTTATTTAGCGTTTTTACAGGGCAGAGAATGAGCACTAATTATATACGTATAAATGTACCATTAAGGAAAGCTACAATCTAGGGTTCTTAGGGTTTAAAAGGTGTGCTGCTGCTGGACTTGCGGACTGGTGACATCGCCGCTCTGGAACTGGCCTGTTTCCGCCTCAAACAGCACCTGCTGGATGCGCAGCTTGGCCACCGATCGGGAATACGAATCCGTGATGGTGCGCAGCTGGGAGGCAATGCTCTGGCCAAAGATCACCAGCTCATCCTCGCTGGCAGAGTCAAGGCCCGGCCCAGAGTTGTTGTACTTTATTTTTCGTTGTGGTGCGTTTGGCAGCTGCTGCTGCTGCTGCTGGTGATGGGGATTGGGATGAAGATGAGGATGTGGCTGTGCCTGGTGGTGATGGGGGTGCTGGTGTTGCTGCTGCGGCGGCTCGACCAAGCACAGCGTGGAATCATCAATAATGAGCTCGGCCTTGCCACTGCGACCGCTTTCGCCGGCCAGGGAAATGATGCAAGTGCTCTCCGGAGGCTTGTCCGGGCAAGGGTGCTCATCTGCCTCCGGTTCAGGACCCGCCTCGGCTGGCACCGCATCATCCTCCTCCTCTTCCAGGGCATCCTCGCTCATGCTTATGTCCGCTGTGGCATTAAACAGTAGCTTGCTCGGTGGCGTCAGTGACTCCGTCTTGACCGGCGTTTGAGGCTGCTTGTTGTTCTTGGCCTGGGAATAAAAGGAAAGTGACATAGTGAATACTCTTTTCTGGCCATAGGATCATCATCAACTCACCCGCTTGCAGTGGGATAGCGAAACGGAGCGCAGGAACGAGTCCGCCAGCTTGAACCAGAACAATTTGGGCTCGTAGCTCCTGCCCAGCTCCTTCTCGCGCATCCAGATGCGCAGCTCCTTGGAGTAGACGGTGCGTACGCTTTTGATCTTCAGCTTGATGTCCACCACGGTCAGATGGGGTATTTTGAGGGCCTTGATTATCGCCTCGTAGGCCTCCTCGCGGGACATGCGATTCTTGTATGTGTCCAGCACCGAGTTGTACAGGCACGGCTGACGGCGGTAGGCCTCCAGGAAGTCCGTGATGGGGATCTTGGTGTCGCTGAGCTTCGCCATGGCCAGCTTGTGGCCTGTTTTGGGCCAGCTCTCTCCGCCTGCCACTCAAAATAAATCGCCAATAATAGACAACAACTTTTGTTTATCTAGTGTGCCCAGCTGGCTTATTTGCACACGGCAGGTGGGTACAGCCTAACGCGTTTATCTGCAAGGGTCCAGATATATCGCGCGATGTCTTGTCCGCTTTTGGCAAAATATATCGGCTAGCTTATTAGAAGCTTGTATTGTAAAATTAGGAAATTAAATTAAAGTTTGTAATTTATACCGGCTGATTCCATTAATAAAACAAAGCGTCATAGTTTTAGTTTACATTTTAACGCCGCCGATAGTAAATCTCTCTGCCAGTGTGACCGCACCGTTGGCGGTCGAATCCGCGCAAAATGCGACCGCGAACCAGTGATGTCATATCTTTCTGTGCAAAAAAAAGCTGGATCAACGAAAAAAAGCTAAAAATAACCGGAATCCCAGAGGAAAAATACAAATAAAAATGCTGATTCTCATAAAACAATGTGTTTTTATTTTTAATTAATAAAGACATATTTTCATATTTCAAGTAATGCTAGTCTAGAATTCCAGCTGCCCGCTATTTTCAAATTTTACCCGCAGTCACACTAGAAAAAATGCCAAATCTGACGGGAAAAAAGCGGCAGTAGCACCACTGCCGCGAACACGTGGAGACCCGCTCCATCCCGTTCAGCTCAGTCGTCTCTCTCTTTTTCTACCGAAAACGGTCACTGGCAGGCAGCACTTTTCAGCAGCTGCTCCGTGCGTGCGTGTGTGCGATCCGATCCGATCAGTTCCCCTCCGATCCGAGCAGCAGGCGTTACATAGCGTAACTAGCGTTAGACGTCGTCACCCTACCAGCCTACCAGACTCCTGTGCGCGATACGTTCTTATTTATTTACCAGGTCCCCTCGAAGGTGAGTAATTGCCCAGGCGGCCGTCATGTCATCTCACATCTCTCGCCGTGGAAAATTCAATAATGTGCGCAGCGCCAATACACATGCAATTTCCCGTTTCTGTTTCTGCGAATCGTTGTGCCGAGTCGAGTCGAGACGCGCGTGTGTGTGCGTGTTGTAACATCGGTCAAGTGTGCGTTGGAGTGAGCGAGAGGGAGGGGATGAGCGGGCAAGTGAGAGAGTGAGAAAAAGAGCAGCCGGAGCGAGGTGGCAGATCGTGTGTTGCAGTTTTTTTTTTTTTTTCGTTTTCTTTTGCCTTGCATTTTCCCCGCCATTTCCCCGCGTCTCAAGGTGATTCCTTTGTACAGGGTATCCCGAGATGAGTCAGTATCCCATTCAGACATCCCCGCCAGACGCGGGGAGGCCGCCAAGTATTCCCCTCGGCAACAGAGAGGAGTGTGTGTGTGTTTGTGTGTGCGTGTGTGCGGCAGAGCGAGGGAGAGGGCAAGAGGAAGAACACGAGCGTGGAGAGAGCGGCGGTAGCACAGTGGAAATTTTTGAGTTTTTGCTGACGCTGTCTAAATTTAAAATTTAGTTCACAAAAAATTTTTTTGTTGAAACAGTTGTGTGCTCAGCTTTGTTCGGTGTTTGTTTGTGGTTTGTATGTGTGCTGTGGCAGCGTGTGTGTGAAGGTGTGTGTGTGTGTGAACATCTGTTTGTGACAGGAGATGCGCCTAAAAGCAGACAGCACACCCTCTCTCAGGTGTTCTCACATGTGATCCTTCTGTTCTCTCTCTCTCTCTCAGTCTCTTGCGATCAGTGCTGCCCATTGCAAGTGAGAGGCTTTTGTGGTTTAAATTCCAAGAATGGCGAATTTTTTGTAGAAAACACCTTTCTAAATCGTTAATAACCTTAGCTGGCAGCCTTTTGCGTTAATTTCTAATAACCGTATTAAGTGACAATAAATCACACAGAAGAAAAAAAAAAAGAAATTGCTGTCTGGCGCTGACACCTCGTTGTTGCTTTTGTAGATAAGGAGGAAACCACAACAGACTGGGAACGTGTTTCGGTTCTTTCTTATCTTTAACCCTGTTCAAATGTCCATTAAACGTAGTTCTCCTTAAGCAGAAAAAGCCAATGATTGCTGCTTAACTCTTTACTTTTCATGGTTACCTTTAGTTAAACCTTGAAGGCGATGCCCTGCAATGTACAGGCAAAACAGCAATGAACGTTGTTCTCCTTAAAACGAACAGAAAGCCATTGATTGCTCTTAACTCTTTACTTTTCATGGTTACCTTTAGTTAGACCTTGAAGGCGGTGCCCTGCAATGTACAGGCAAAGCAGTAATTAACTTTTAGGGAACTGACTTACTATTAAATATTTCATGAAGCGTTTTCTGTCTTGCTTTAGACAAAGCTAAATATTAATCTGTAATTTCCATTTACAGTCCTTAAAAAACCCAAAAAAAAAAACAAAAAACGAAAGAAGAATGCCATCCGACGCCAAGAAACGTGACGCGCAGCGCAAGAAGGATGCCCGCAACAAGAAGATCCAACAGATACCCTCCACGAAGAAGGCCAACGGTCAGCCGGAACGCGAGCTCACCGAGGAGGAGAAGCTGTGCGCCAAGCTCGAGGAGGAGGCCCGGATTAGTGCGGAGGCACGCTCCTGCACCGGATCGCTGGCGGTGCATCCGCGTTCGCGTGATGTCAAGATCGCCAACTTCTCGATCACGTTCTTTGGCTCTGAGCTGCTGCAGGACACCATGCTCGAGTTGAATTGCGGCCGGCGATATGGTTTAATTGGTCTGAACGGATGCGGCAAATCCTCGCTGCTGGCGGTGCTCGGTGGACGCGAGGTGCCCATACCGCCGCACATTGACATCTTTCATCTGACGCGCGAGATACCGGCCAGCTCGAAGAGCGCCCTGCAGTGCGTCATGGAGGTGGACGAGGAGCGCATTAAGCTGGAGAAGCTGGCCGAGGAGCTGGCCATGAGCGAGGAGGACGATGCGCAGGAGCAGCTGATTGATATCTATGAGCGACTGGACGATATGTCCGCTGATCTCGCCGAGGTGAAGGCCGCCCGCATCCTGCACGGTCTGGGCTTCGACAAGGCCATGCAACAGAAACAGGCCAAGGACTTCTCCGGTGGCTGGCGCATGCGCATCGCCCTGGCCCGTGCCCTGTTCGTGAAGCCCCATCTGCTGCTGCTCGACGAGCCGACGAATCACTTGGATCTGGACGCGTGCGTGTGGCTGGAGGAGGAGCTGAAGACCTACAAGCGCATCCTGGTGCTCATCTCGCACTCGCAGGACTTCCTCAACGGCGTCTGCACGAACATCATCCACCTGACGAGCAAGCGCCTCAAATACTACACGGGTAACTACGAGGCCTTCGTGCGCACCCGCATGGAGCTGCTGGAGAACCAGATGAAGCAGTACAACTGGGAGCAGGATCAGATTTCGCACATGAAGAACTACATTGCCCGCTTTGGTCACGGCTCCGCCAAGCTGGCCCGCCAGGCACAGTCCAAGGAGAAGACGCTGGCCAAAATGGTGGCCCAGGGGCTGACGGAGAAGGTGTCGGACGACAAGGTGCTTAACTTTTACTTCCCATCGTGCGGCAAGGTGCCGCCGCCAGTGATCATGGTGCAGGTGAGTTGTGGTTCCCGCGGGGCATACTCCTTCCTCAGGAATTGTGGAGAATTCTAATACCCATTTATAATCCTCTTCCGCAGAACGTGAACTTCCGTTACAACGATGAAACGCCTTGGATCTACAAGAATCTGGAGTTTGGCATCGATCTGGACACACGTCTCGCCCTGGTGGGACCCAATGGAGCCGGCAAATCCACGCTGCTGAAGCTGCTTTATGGCGATCTGGTGCCCACCTCTGGCATGATCCGCAAGAACTCGCATCTGCGCATTGCCCGCTATCACCAGCATCTGCACGAGCTGCTCGATCTGGACGCCAGTCCGTTGGAGTACATGATGCGCGCCTTTCCCGATGTCAAGGAGAAGGAGGAGATGCGCAAAATAATCGGTCGCTATGGCCTCACAGGTCGCCAGCAGGTCTGTCCCATTCGCCAGCTGTCCGACGGGCAGAGATGTCGCGTGGTGTTCGCCTGGCTGGCCTGGCAGGTGCCGCATCTGCTGCTGCTGGACGAGCCGACCAATCACTTGGACATGGAGACCATTGATGCGCTGGCAGATGCCATTAATGACTTCGATGGCGGCATGGTGCTAGTTAGTCACGATTTCCGTCTGATTAATCAGGTAAGTTTAAGGTGATGATATCTTTGGATTTCCTTCATTGATTCCTTGATTAACTCTCTGCCAGGTGGCCGAGGAGATTTGGGTGTGTGAAAAGGAGACGGTGACCAAGTGGAAGGGCGGCATTCTGGACTACAAGGATCACTTGAAGAATAAGATCACCTCCGAGAACGAGAAGAAGGCCAAGGCGGGAAAGTAGATGCTATCCTAGAGTTAGAAACAAGGCTCACACCACACACCCGCACAGCAGCACACACCCAACACACACACACCCTACACACACACCCTACACACACCCAACACACACAGAGACATTCAGGCAACTATCATAGACCTCCCCCCTGCCGTCGTATTACTTACTGTCGAAATTAGTCTTGAGTTTACACAAAATTACACAGTGAATAGCATCCACATGGCATCCAATAAACACACACCACACACACAACAACGGGGAGAAACACACACAAATTTTAGCTGAATTTTTTTCTTTTTATGTGTCGAATTATAAATAAAAAATTAAAAGTATATATATACCATATATATAATATAATAGTTATCGAAGCAACAGGAGGAACTACCAACCAACCAACCAACCAACCAACCAACAACTACAAACAGCTTGTGATCTTGCGCTTATGTAATTTCGTTTAATTCTTGGCTAGGTTTCATATATAAATCATAAATATATAAAGTATATTTTTATTTTTTTGTAATTTATTTACGCCTTAACTAAATACATATATATATTTATATATATGTATATAAATAAACACACACACATATATATATATACATATATTAAACAATTAAAAAGGAAAAAACTACAATACAATAATATAATAATAATTAAAGACGTTCTGATTAGGGCGACAGTCGAAACCGATAAATGTTCGCTATAAAAAACTGCCCTCCCAAGAGACGACAACCGATAGACAGAGAGAGAGAGAGAGAGAGCTAGAGGTGGAGAACCATCGATTTTAATCGATTTAAAACCGATTTTCTTATATAAAAAAATCGAAAACTTCGATTATTCCCCATCTCTAGAGAGAGCGTCTCTATTTGACATACAGAACACGAGAAAAAAAAGGAAGAAAGGAAGAGGATTTATCCGGTATATTACACTGAAAATAATAGTATGTTGTTGTATGTGTTGGAAAACACACACGGATGATATTATGATAGGTTATATTTGAACAAATTGGAATTGTAACAGAAGAAGTGCAGAGCCAAAATATCGTATTAATTAGATAAACTTAATTGAGAAACAAAGAAAGTTGCTTGACAAAGGTAATAAATTAATAAACAAATTAAATGACCAAACACGAATCGGGTGTCGCATTGTCATTATTATTATTCCCCTTACTTCTGGTAGCTAGCTGGGATTGGGACTAGATCTGAAGACGCCAGCATTGTAAATCGATGTAAAATCGATTTTTCCATACAAAAACATCGATGTTTATCGATGTAAAATCAATTTTACAAATCTTCAGTTGAATATGGGCTCTTTAAAGAGGGTTTTTAATCTTATTTTAACTAGAGCTGGAAGAATATTCATGCTTATCGATTTAAAATCGATTTTTGCACACACAACATCGACTTTTATTGTTTAAAATTCCAATTTACAAATCTTCAGTGAAAGATAGGCTCTTTAAAGACTGTTCCTTATTCTATTTCCACTAGAGCTGAAAGAATATCCATGCTTATCGATCTTGAAGAGATTCTTGCATACAAAAACATCGATGTTTATCGATTAAAAGACTGTTGTTTAATCGTATTTCAAGTAGAGCTGGAAAAACATCCATGTTTATCGATTTAAAATCGATTTTTGTAAACAAAAACACAGAAAACCTGTGACTTGACTAAATTTTACCCTGAAGATTCAAAAGATGTTGAGAATTCTTTGTGAGCTTATTGTAGATTTGTAAGATTTTTGTAAGAATTACAATGAAAGCCAGCTTCTACTATAATTTTAATTTAATTCAAGCACATATTCCATTGTTTTTAATCGGGAATCCCCTTGAAAATAATCTTAAATATTACCTAAACCCTCCCTAGAAACCAACACCGTCTGGAGTCATCTTCGTCCCACTCTCGATTCCCTTTATTTATTGTACAATTCTCATCAAATCGTGTGTGCCTTAAATGGTTAAACATTCTTTTTATTGCGTACATGGTTCCCTCTTCGTTTCGTTTATTTATTGCGCTTTCACTCACATTCTCTTGCATTTCGTTAATTTTACACTCTGTCTCCTCTTTTGTTTTATATTTCGTTTTCGGTTGCGCGTAGGCACGTTCAAAGGTTAGTTGGTAGACTTGGTTACACTTAAGCGATAGTTACACGGGGGCTGCCCATAGTCAGTAGGATGCATGCCTCCGTCTAGTAGCTCCTGGCCAGGTCCGCGTGCATCACCCGGAGCAGCTGCCGCTCCGCCTCGCTGAGGGCCCCGAATTCCGTCCCAAAATCACGTAGTAGATGCTTCAGGTCGCACATTTTGCGCTCCACCCAGGCGCATGCGATCTCCGCCAGCGCATACTGCTGCTGCTGCGGCACAAAGGCGCCCGGTCGCTGCACCGATGATGTGCCATCGTCCTCGGCCGCGGCGGCGGCGGAACGCGTCTCGAACTGGGCCAGGCTGTAGTAGTACTCGATCAGCTTGATGTGGGCGGGCGACTGGCGGGCGGGCGGCAGATTCAGGTGCACTAGGAGCAGCAGTCGCAGCACTTCCACGCGTCGCAGAAGCTCGCCATACATGCGCGCCCCCCGCCGCTCGTACACATTGTCCACAATGTCGTCGTAGTGCTGCAGGGCGCTCCGGTAGTCACCCCGCTGGCCGCATGCCTCGGCGCTCGTCTCCAGATCGTGAATCTGGTGGGTGGGCGAGGCAAAGCTGCTAGTGCTGTCCAGCTGCCGTTGCAGCTGCTTCAGCTCCCGCAGGATGGCCGTCTTGAAGACACAGCCGTCGACGGCCCGCTCGGCGGCCCGATGGTAACAGTGCAGCGCTCCCTCCCGGAACCCGGAGTGCCGGGTGCGCAGATGCAGTCGCCCAGTGTCGTTGTGCGCCCGCAGAAAGCATCGGGCGGCCCGCAAATAGGCCTCCGACTCGCGCTGCGGCGCCCCGCCATAGGATTCGCACTTGGCATAGCCAATGTGGCACATGGCCGCGTACTGCAGGATGCCCGCCTCCTCGAAGCTGTAGGCCAGTCGCTGGAAGTCCGCCTGAACGTCGCCCACGCTGGGCGCAAAGCGTCTGCGGAGGGGGAAGGCAAAAGATCAGTAAATCGGTGGCTTACAAGAGCATGATCCCTGAAAGGATGCTTCTGGCCAAGACTCCTCCTCATCCATATTCCACGGACACGAAAGGCTACTCACTTGAAGAAACCGGCCCGCTCGAACTTTTTAATCTTGCTGGAAGCTCGCAGGTATTGCTCCAAACTGACACTCACTGCCCCTGCAGCTTGCTCCATCTTCGTGGTCGCAGTGGCTCCCACACTCTCGCCGAAGCCCGGGATGCGGCGAATACCTCAATATTCCTATATGCTGAGGCGTTTCCTTGGGTTTTGTCAAAAGAAATTGGTAGAAAATGTAAAAATTTGTAATGTTTTGTTTATTGGGTGCCAGTTCGGGAGTGAACAGATGGTCAAGAGCAAAAAATTACACCTTTTTGCATATTACGGTCACACTACCACCTGCGGCCAATATAATTCCAATTGGAAAAAAGGTCAGAATGGAATAATTTGTATTTTTTATAATAGCTATCTTGAAGTTAATTGTAATCGTAATCGTAATATTTAATAATAAATTGTAAATTATATAAATTAATGTGTATATTTGAGAAACATCTATATGGTTTCATGTGCAGCGTTAGGGGAATTCCTAAACCTTATTTTAAATAAATTAATTTGTATTATTACACATTTAACAGTAAGGGCGGCATTTTTATACTACATTTTACCTAATATTTAAATATTTAAATAATTAACTTGAATTAAGAGAAATAAACAATCAACTTTGCTTTAATATTCAGAATCAAGCGGGAGCATTTGCACTGGTTCCATATTCAAATGTGAAAAACTAACAGCAATTTGTTAGTCACAAAAGTTCTAAATAAATAATTATGCTTTACATATTTTTTATAAATAAATAAATGAAATTGTTAAATTATATTTAACCTTTTCTTTATTAAATTAAATTGAATTAAATTAAATGATTATTATTAAATATTCAATATGTGAAACAGAAGAGTTCCCCTAACAAAGCCCAAGCTTACAGCCTGGTCCCACTGCAATATGCAACACACTCGTGCTGGTCACACTGGCACAGATACATCGCAAAAAGGTCGCAATTTTTTGTGGAGCAGCGCTCACATTCCGGAAATTCAGCAAAACTCACGGCGGAATTCAAGAACAACAGCACCCCACCAATCACACACCACACAGACGCCACACACACCTCACCAGCAAGCAGCAGCGGAACAGGACGTTAGGCAGGACGCAACATGGCCATAGCCGAGCATGACAACGTTTTCATTTTTGTGCCAAATTTGATCGGTGAGTTTTCCTCTCCCTCCTGTTGTTGTTGTTGTTGCGGTCTTGGATGGATTCCGCAAGGGGTAAACAAATCGAATATGTTGATTTATGGGCCACACACACACACACAGGCACACACTCTGGCACTTTGCTAATTGGATTAGTGGGTTGGCGCGTTCCTGTCAACCTGGAAGCCCCTGTCAGGTTCAGGGGCAAACGCCACCCCCTCCCTACAAGCACAACCCCTCCCTCTGCTCCTCCTGCTCCCCATCCACTGACCAACTTATCGATATTTCTGCAATGCCGCCGCTTTTAATTGATTTTTTGTTGTTGTTTGCTTATTCCACAGGCTATGCCCGCATCATTCTGGCCCTGATCGCCTTCTGGTTTATGTCCACCAACTATGTGATCTCCGGTTGGTGTTATGTAACCTCCGCCCTGCTGGACGCCGTCGATGGACATGCCGCCCGGGCCTTCAATCAGAGTAAGAGCCCTGATTCCGTCCCATTGTCTATCTGATCGCACTTTGCCCGCTTCACACGTATACTTGCGCCAAAGCAAACACCTGTCCCGGTCCCTGCCCTGCCCTGCGCGGCTGTAGAGCTTGTTATCTGCCGATAAATTCAGCAAATGGCGTGCCCAATATGGTCACGGCTGGCTGGAGTAGGCAATCGATGACGCAGTGCCCGCCATAAGGCCATGTAGTGGGGTGGGCAGCCAAGCAGTTGAGGATTTGAATGTTTCTGAATGGAATTTTCGAGGAAATAACTAACCCATGCTCTCTATGTTCCATCCAGGCACTCGTTTTGGCGCCATGCTGGACCAGCTTACGGATAGATGCGGCACCACTGGACTGCTGGTCACCCTGGCCTACTTCTATCCCCGTTACATGTTTTGGTTCCAGCTGTCCATTGCCATCGATGTGGCCTGCCATTGGCTCTTTATGCAGACGTAAGTGTAGAGAGGGTTTTCCTTCCTGCTGATTACTTTATAGCCTTGTTTCTTGTGCCTCTCCAGGAGCGTGGTGGTGGGACGCACCTCGCACAAGGTGAACGAGAACTTTGTGATGCGACTGTACTACCAGAAGGACATCCTCACCTTCATGTGCTGCGTCAACGAGCTGTTCTACGTGTGCCTGTATCTCTTGCATTTCACCTACGGCCCGCTGAGTGAGTATATCGCCTTGTTTCGGGCTCCTAATCCCCAAGCTAATCGATGTGGCTTCCCCCTCTTGTAGTATTCGGCGCCTCGCTCTTCAAGATACTCGCCTTCCTCACCGGCCCTTTCGCGGTGCTCAAGGCCCTGATCTCGGTGATGCATGCCTATGTGGCGGGCATTGATCTGGCTGCCGTGGATGTGCGCGAGCGGCAGGAGAAGCGTCAGAAGGCGGAACCGGTGGCCGGTGGCAAGAAACTGGAGTAAATCCAAAGAAGCTTCCACTTGATTCCAAAAGAAAAAACCATAAGAAATTACAAGGAAAACTAAGAGAGGGCGAAGAGATCAGAGAGATCAGAGAGAGAGACATCGGTGATCAGATCGGATCAGAGGACATGTTCATGTGTGCATGAGAAGGGCATTAGGCAACCAAATAGGACGTGTGTTAGTAGAATTTAATCTATTTTTATGCGCTATTGCAAGGATTGTTGACTTTATTTTGTATTTTTTTTTAGTTATTTACGGGAATTTTGTATTTACATAAATTATTTTGAATTGAAAATGAAATTCAAGCGCGCGATTCGTTCCAAGGAGACACAGAGATCAATTTTTGCGTGTAGTCGTTAGCCTGTAGCTGTTGCATATTTATTTTGCCTTTAGTTAAACACGTAATTTAAATACATTTCTGTGACGCTTACACATTATATATATTTTACACATATATATAAACATATATATACAAATATGTATGTATATATACATATATATATATTTATATACACAGTCGCGTGTATATTTCCAGTAATTATATCTCATTTTGTTCGATTCAACAAGACCTCCTTCCTCCCAGCAATTGTTAGACGCAACTCTCTCAATGTAACTAATGTGTATTTCTAATCGTAAGCATAAACAAAAAACAAATGTAATTGGAGACCTGCAGGAAATAAACGAAAATGAATGTGTTATGTGGCTATTATAATTATTTGGATTATTTCAGATCGGAGCAAGGCTTGCTTAAATGGATTCTTGGGTTAACTAATTTAAAAACAAAGTTTATGGGGGTTTAGGAGGCACAAAAACCTAAAAAGGTTTACAAAAACAAAACACACATGCCGATATGCGAGTGGCCTTCGTTTTGTTTTGAACGCATATTTTGTGCTATAACTTCTAAAGGTATTTTCGATAATTTGTTTTAGGAATCTACATAGATATAACGAGAAAGTAAGTAAGTAAAAGTCCTAAATGATATATTGAATTATCGCTTCCAATATCCGAAAATATCGTACATTTTTATAAATAGAAATTTGAATAATCGAAAACTACTACAGTTAACGGGATTATTATAATTATTGAAACATACAAATATTTTATATAATTTATTCCTTGTTTAAACTTAAACTTTGTTTTTTTTTTTTTAATTCCACCAACAATGACCTCGAGCCCGCAAAAAACCTCTAAAGGAGTAGAAAGGTCGCTAAACTTCTTAAGTAAAACCTAATAGATTTTTTCTTATATTTTCTATCCGATTATATTTAGAACTAAATTGTTAATAACCTTTACAATTTATTTAAAACAATGATGTTTTACATTGAATTAAGGTTCTTCTTTGACACACCTAATCGATAAGATTAAAGCTTTCGATATATTAAACAGAATATCGACTTATCGCACATATATCGCAACATAAAACGATTTACATATATCGGACTTATGATTATTTATTTATTGTAATATCCCTGTGAAGTAAGACCATGTCTTTATATATCCACTTTCTCTGACATTCCTATTTGGTATAACCAATTTTTTTTGATAAAAAATCACAAGTAAACTAGAGGTGGAGAAACATCGATTTTAATCGATTTAAAACTGATTTTCTCATATAAAAACATAGATTAAAACATTCGATTATTCTCCATTTCTAAAGTAAGCCCCTTTTTAATTTTTTAAATTAAACTTGGGCCCTTGCATTAGTTACTTCTTTTTTTGTAAAAGGCTTTACAGGTGAAAATCCCATAAATTTCCGCTTATATGCGACTTTTTTTTTTAGATCTACCTAGGCCTGGCATTCCTAGTCCAAATTTATCAATGAAAGGTACACATAAGCTCCAAGTTTCGCGGTCCATTTCCCTCACCCCTTTGAATAGCGCGCCAAAATTGATTGCTTCTTCTTGGTGTGCTCCGTCAGCCCTGGTGCGCCGTCCAGCTGACGCACAGGTGGTGCGTCCAGCCCTGAGCCGGATTTTACACAACATAAACATTCTAGAGATTCCGGGGAGGAGAGGAAAACGGATTTCCTGAGAAGATTCTTGCCCTCTACTCGGACCGGGACACCAGGGGACACGGGCAATGCCCTGAGCGCTGAGGGATTGCCATGAAGGTCCTCGCTCGTCTGGGCCGCCTTGCGCGCTACACGGTTGCCTACGCTGCCATAACACACTGCACCTTCGAGTATATCGGTGACTTTGTCCTGGTAAGACTCGCATCTGCTTCTAGCTCCTAGCTCCTTTTACTGGGCCATCCCTTTTGCAGTGCAAGGGTCCTTCCATGGAGCCCACTCTGTACTCGGACAATGTCCTGCTCACCGAACGCCTGACAAAGCACTGGCGCACCTACCGTCCCGGCGACATCATCATTGCCATTTCCCCCATCAATGCCGGTCAGTTCATTTGCAAGCGCATCGTGGCCGTCTCTGGGGATCCGGTGCTCACCCAGAAGCCGCATCCCATCGAGGCTGAGTACAGTGCCGAGGCTGCCGCCGGCGGCGGTGGCGGTGGTGGTGGTGGTGACGGCGTCAAGAAGAACCCTCTGATGGTAAGGGACTATGTGCCGCGCGGCTACGTTTGGATCGAGGGCGACAACAAGGCCAATAGCTCAGACTCTCGCTACTACGGACCCATACCCGTTGGCCTCATCCGGAGCCGCGTGCTCTGCCGCATCTGGCCGCTCTCCGAGCTCACCGGTCTCTAGGAATAGTGTAGTTGTTGTTTTTTTCTTCAGAAATTGCAATTAGTTTTAGCTGCCTGACCAGATCCCACATGGTTGATATTGTTACTGGAACTGCTGTAGATCGATCCTCCCATATTTTGTAGATTCATTTCGTATGAGGTTCTCGTCTAATTTGTGCGATTTTGGCTGTAATTTGAAGAATAAACAAGAGAAGCGTTTAAAAGAACTGCCGATATATCCATTAATCATACATTTATTTACACATTTTCATAAAGTTTAGGGAGGAAAATCATCAAAATAACACACTGGGAAGTAACAAAGAATTAGTTTTTAGCTTTAGCTAATTTATAATCATGTTGTTGGTGATTTAAATATATTCGCAAGTTGTACAAGTTCAGAAAATAAAATATATTGAATATATTTAGAGTTTGGGCAAGGCTTAACATACATTTTTGGGTCTTTTTTGAATCAAGAAATAGCCTGCATGTTAATATTAACAAAATTCATTTAATAAAACATTTATAAAATATACATTTACCATTTATTTGTTTATTACAAATTATTTCAATAAATTCATATGTGGCTTTGAGTTTAAAACAATACTAATGTTTCTTTTAAAGTTGCTGTTTGTTATTAAAAATCTCTTTTACAATCAATTGTGCGAGTTAAGACTCAACAATTCAACAATTCAACAACAATTTAATTATTTTAATGTATTCTCCGAATTTACCTTTTACCTTTGACTTTAGAACAATACAAATATTTCGTACAAAGTGGCTGTTTATTATTAAAAATCTCTTACAATCAGTTGTGCAAGCTTTGACTCAACAATTCAACAACAATTATATTATTTTAAAGTATTCTCCAAATTTACCTTATACCTTTTACTCCACTAATTCTTTTTTTTATTACATGTAAAACTCTTATATTTTTCTTCTATTAAATTTGCTTTAATATTTAACCTATACATATTATTTTTCATAAACTATTTAAGACTTTATTACTTACAGTCTTTTAAAATCCATATTTTGGCAGATGTTTCTTATCATTATTCTTATTTACTTAATTTAAATAAACAGAATATTTAATTTTTGGGAATGACATATAAAAACATTTAATTTCTTTTCTTAGTTTTTGTGGAAAATGTAAAATCTTATTCAGACTGGTGACCTTTAAGACGTCTTAACATCTTAAATACTTATAGTTCTTAAGGCATAAACATATCTTAATGAAAATGATATCTTTATTAGCCAAAAAAGAGCCTTTTTTATGGTCCCCTTAAAGCAATTTCGAAATTAAATCAGTTTTACAATAGTAAATAAATCGTCTAAGAGGTAAATCTAATAACTCTGTGTAATAGACACATTTAGGAGGATTTTAAATCTCTTTAAGATACCATTTAGCCAAATAATCATGACCGAATTCGCTCTTAGATTTGTTAAACAATTACGGGATGTATTGTTACATTTACAACCCATTCCCGACTTACCGCTTAAATATAACAAAAATGATCTAAAAACATGCTAATTTCTCTACGGAAAATCTAAAAAATAAAGAAAGAAACCAAAGAAAAAACATGAAAATACATACAAAAAAAAAAATAGCATTTATTTAACTAAATTATAAACATATTACTTGTGCTTTTACGTGTGATGTGGGAAGAACAGACCTACTAGAAATTGCACTTAGGATTTGGCCACTGGCACAGCCCCTAATCTCACGCTGTCTTGTGGGAATCCTCCTGCTCCTGCTCCTGCTCCTGCTGCTTCTCCACATAATACAGGTTGTACTTCTTCTTGAGCACCTGATGAACATCATCGCGACAGGTGATGGCCAGCCCCCGCTGCTGATAGTCCAGATATGTGCGCACAAACTGCCTGTTGGTCTGATGCACCTGCGGATGCTCCAAATACTCGGCAATGGGCATCCACTGGAGCCTGGCAATCTCACGCTCACAGCGCTTAAAGTCCAAATTCAGCGGCTTCAGGCCCACCACCACATACAGATCGGAGCAGCCGAAGGTGCCGCCGTGCGCATGCCGCAGACTGACCACCGAACGGAACTCGGTGCGAATGCCCGTCTCCTCGGCCACCTCACGCATCGCCGCATCGATGAGATTCTCCTGCGGCTCCACATAGCCGCCAGGCAGCTTCCAACTGTTGGGTATCATGGCATAACGATCGGACACCACCAGCACCTCGTCCTGCTCGTTAATCACCAGTCCGCCGACGCCCATCAGAGTGTGGGCGTAGGTGGGCAGATTACTGGACTCGTCCTGCGGCAGCCATCGATAGAGGACCACCTCGCCGGTGCGGGCATGATGGAAATCGAAACCATTCTCAGCCAGCACAGGCACCCAGTCCGCCTGCTCCTTGTAGACACGGAACCAGATCGCTCGGTTCTTGTTCGCCGTCCAAAAGTCCAGGGATTCTGGTGGCAAAGATAGCAATGGGGATAGGATGTAGGAAGACTTAAGTATGTATTTTAGAGGCACACACTCACTCTTTAATTTCTCCCTGAAGCTGGACTTATCCACGCTCTCTTCGCGTCCATCCACTGTGACGCCGGCAAAGCGATCCGTCACGCCGCGGAAGACATCCGCTGGAATTTCCATGGTCTTGAAGCTGCAAGAAGATTTTAATTAAAGTCTTTCCAGGCACACACACAGTCTCCTCTGCAGCTTACCTTCGCCGCTGTGGCTGTGGATTATGCTGACCTCTGAACCCGGTACCCCTTTGATGCTGCTTCTGCTCTTGGACTCGTAATGCTGCCGTTGATGATGTGCGGTGTCTAGCGGTCCGCAGGAGCGTCCTCCATGAATTGAACGCCGGCAGGTTTAGAACGTTTCTGCGACCCACAAGACCTGCGACCAACATTAAATAATTGCGCAACTCAATGGCGACGACGACAACGACGACGACGACGACGACAGCGGCGGCCCGACCACGTTGGCGTCGCAACTGGAGATCGGAGGAGGTATTTCCAGAGTTCGTGGCGAACCAATCCCTGTGTGTGCGTGAAACGAGGCGAAAAAATAGACGGGGTTGAATAGCCGTACGGCTCCAAACATCAATGCAAATCCGATGGGCTGGTGGATAAGAAGGAGGAGTATATAGCCCCACTATCTATTGCTGGCGCAAGATAAGCGATAAAGGCGCTGGTTACGCTTCGGGTTCTGTTCTTGACAGTTCAAATTTGGCGCTCATGTCGGTGGCCAGAGAGTCACATGGCCCAGAGATGAGCGAGAAGTTTTGGGGTGAAAATAAATACATTTATTGTTTAATAAATTAGATTTACTTTTTATAATCCTAATCTAGCAAAGACTTCTAGATGAAACATTGTTATTATAAATTAATTGCTGCGTGAACAAGTTTTTAAATAATATGACGTTAAAGTATGTTAGAAAAATGTTACTCTTGATTACTGGTTTTACATGGATTTATCTTCAATAAAAATCATTCAAATAAGTTTTTATAACGCCACTAAATCAACAAGTAAATAATTAATTTAAGCAAACACAATTTTTTTTTACATATTTAAAACCACAATTATAATAATAATAGAAAAATTAACGAAATCTGTTTCTTCCCTGTATATTTTCAAGCCAATTTTTATGTTGTTACATACAAATCAAGTTTAATGTATAAATTCCTAACATTATTTGGCCAAAACTTGATTGTTAGAACCATTGACAGTAGTATAAACTTATTTTTTTTTTATTTATAGCAATATTTTTCAAATAAAACTGCAATTTGTTAAAAATATATTGAAAATGCATAGAATGTTTTAAAATATTCCAAATTTTAAGAAGGCAAAAGCTTAATATTTTTGTAATATTTCCAATTTCAACAAAGAAATGCTAAATTTGTCTTAATATTTCCAATATGAACGAAGAAAAAGCTAAATATTTTCTAATATTCAAAATTTTAACGAAGAAAACCTAAATATTTCGTAATATTCAAAATTTTAACGATAAAAAGCTAAATATTTGAAAATATTGCAAATTAGAACGAAGAAAAAGCTTAGCTAAGCCTCGTGACACGCGACACTGAGTGCTGCCACTGATCGCTCATCTCTAACCAGCAACCTTGAATGACAGCCCAAGGTGCGAGCCTGTGTGTGTGCGTATGTGTGGGCGGCGGATGCAACTGTGTGCGAGTGGGTCGTTTGAATCGTTTCCGCATGGGGGCACTCGTTGTTGTTGTTTTTGGGTTTTTGTGTTTTGTGTAGGAACGAGAGCATGTTTATCAAGCTGCGTTGCGTCGAGTGGCTGCTGCTGTTATCAACGCGCCAGACAATTTATGCCCGCGCGCTTAGCTTTTTACATAACAAACACAAAGCCAAACACGAAACTTGTCACTTGCATTGCTTTCAAAATATTCCCCCCCCCCACTCACAAGTAGAGCGCCAACAAGCGGTGGGTGGTCACTGGCAAATATGTCACGCACTGTATCACTGGATCTTGGAGAGATTTTGCCAGAGAGAGAGAGCCAGACAATTAATTAACGGGGACGCGCACTCCACGCCAGACCTGGACTTTGGCATAAACAAACAGAGACAAAACAGCGCGCGATTTCAATTCATTTTCCCCCATCGCTTCCCAGTTCTAGGGATGGCACTTTGGCACATCAGCTGTTTCGCACAGGTGCTGAGCTTTTGGCTATGTAGGCGCTAAGCTCTCAGCTGTTTGTTTGAAAGTAGCTGTACCAAGATATCATATAGCTGCCATAGGAAAGGCCGGTCTAAATTTATATTTTACATATGACTTTTACATTTTGCATACATTTTACATTATACATGTTATGTTTTATCAAAATTTGTTATAATAAGTAACAAATTATCTGCAAGGGTATATAAACTTCGGTTCCGCCCGAAGTTAGCTTTTCTTTCTTGTTTAATTTATTATTACACACATTCAATTATTACAGACTTTTTAAGCTTTTGCTGGCACATTTTGTTAAGTGTTGGAAAATTAAACAAAAAGCAAGGGCAGAGCTTCCTTCCGTTATGTTTTATTGAGTGTTGGAAAATAAAACAAAATGCACAGACAGAGCTGTCTTCATTTATGTTGGAGTGTTGGAAAATTAAACAAGATGCAAGGAGCTGGAATTATTAATGATTGAGTGTTGGAAAATAAAACAAAATGCAATGACAGCGTATTCTTCAGTTATAATTTATTGAGTGTTGGAAGACAAATAAAATTCAAAGAATTACCTTTACAATTAGGTTTTTTATCGAGTAAAATCCGAGGCAATAAGTAAAATTTAAGTAAAATTAAGTTATAATTTTTAAAATTTGAAATGGGGCTTTAATTGCTGGAGAAAATACATTTGAATCGAAATTATCAGGATTGAAGGTTCTTGTTTATCTACGGTTATCGTCTTGTGTTGCACAAATAAAAGGCGGAGGACGACGAAGGCAACGTCTATTGGGTGGACAGGCAAGATCCGGGCATCGGGTGGCTCTCTTCTTGTGGTGGTGGGTGGTGGTGCTTTCGGTGGTGGTCTTGTGGTGTGGTGTGGTGTGCCCCGAATGCTGATCCTGCCCCCTTCGTTCCTAGGCCGCCTGCGGTTGGTTTTAACATCAATGCCACGTGTCCAAAATTAATTCCGATTTAAAATTTTAAGAAAGCATACAAAATTAGCCAAAAAAATCCCCCTACGTTGCGAAAAGTTTTTGGAAAATACGCGAGCCCGGGCGAGCAGGCTTTGAATTTTGGTTTATGCCAGAAGGAAGCACAAGTGTTGCAAAACACGCGAATTTGAAAATCAATAAAGCATAACGAACGGCGTCGGGTGTTATGCGAGTCTAGACACCCGCTGATCGGGTGTGCCCCCCCGTCTTGTCCTCAGCTGTTGCGGCCGGGTCTCCCTTAGCTCCTTTAGCTTTTCCTTCTCCTTCTTGTCCGCCTCCTTCCCATCGGACGACGAGTCCGTCGGTCGATCCGCCAGCCAATCGTGCATTGTGGCAACCAAAGCCGAGGAGCGCTTCTTCGGATCCGGATTCAGCATGGGCTTCAAGAATGCCGCAAACCCCTGGGCATCCTTGCTGGGCCAATTGTACTTGTCCACCAGCACTGCCTCCAGGGAACGCTCCTGCAGTTGGGTGATGTTGCGCAGCTGGCCATTCCGCCGGAAGAAGTTCCGTGAAAAGTTTCCTATATTGATCAGTTCCCGTGGTATGGGGCCGCATGTTTCGATAATGCTCGCAATATGCGTTTCATCCAATGTGACATCGTCGCCTTGGTCCTGGGGACTGAACAGATAATCGCCGGTGGCCAGCTCCCAGAAGAGACAGGCGGCGCTCCAGATGTCCGCCATTTCGGAGTAGCCAGCGCCTAGAATCACCTCCGGGGCCCGGTATTCGCGCGTCTGAATGTCGTCGGTGAAGTGATGGTTGAACCAACAGGCATTGCCCATGTCCGCGATCTTCACCTGGATCGGGCAGTACTCGATGGACGGATCCTTGCGCGAAATGATCTCCATGTTCGGTCGCCAGTTGTGGCGGTACTGAACCAGAGATGGAGATAAATGGCAATGGATTAATGTAACAAAAGCAATTATAGACAGCGCCTCACCTCAGCATGACCCTCTGCATCTGTGGCCTTCTTCTTGGCGCCGCAGTGGCACTGCTGCTTGGCCTTCTTACCGTGCGGCACCTTGTCCAACTGATAGCGCTCCCGCTCTGCCCGATCCCACGCCTTGGCCTTCTGCTGCACATGCCAGATGAAATGCAGCGGATCCTTGACCAGCAAACGCACTGCCTCGGAATCGTATTCCTCTGGCAGCGTCTGCCTGATATACTTCTGTGGCTTATCCGGATCCGATTCCGGGATCTGGCCATTTTTTCGGTTATTTTTCCTTTCGGCCTCGCACTTCTGCTCGAAGTCCTCCAATTGCTCGAGATCGTTGTCATCGAGTATCACCAGCCCCTCGATGTGCGGCATAAAGGACAACCGGCCGGTGACAGCCCGGACCACGATGGCTGGTGTGAGAAATCCCTGCGTGCCCAGGATAAAGAGATCCTCGAGGGCCTGCTCGCGCAGCCATTGCCGGTGTAAGAGGAAGAAGCTAAGGTTCCGCTTGGCTCGAGCCCGCAACTTGCGCTTGGCGGACTTGGTCAGCCTGGAGGGGGGCGCTTCGGTGTCAGCGCCATTCCTGGATCCGGAATTGTGGCTGCTCTTGTTGGTGTCCTTGCGGGATCTCTTGCCAGTGTTCTTATTGACGCTCGAAGGGCAATGACCTATCCCGAAGTCCTGTGGATCCGTCAGGTCTTTGATAGGACCGGCAGTGGCATTTCTAAGGGAGGATTTATCAAAAAATGAAAATAAAAAAACTGGAAATGTCTCAAGGATAGAAATATTATTAAGTGATTCCCAAAAGGAAGTTCTTACAAGTGTGATCTTGAGAAAATTTGGAATTGGTGATGACAGAAAAAATGGAGTGTATCGATAGCTGATGCGAAGATCGATAAAAGTCGATATTTTAATGTTGCGATAAATCGAAATTCTGTTCAATATATCGGAGTGTACTAAAGAAGAGCATAAACTTGCTGTAAACTATGATTGTTGGAAATATATATAAAGAGTTTAACGAAAAATAAAGTTTTAAAGATGTTTTAGAGATAATCGATAAAAAGACATATGATTTTTGGTACATTTGTTCGATAATATGGATAATTTAGCTTGAATATATATTAATATTGTATTATTAAATTAATATTAGCAAAGAAGCACCTAAGCTTGCTATAAACTATATTTGTTGGAAATAAATATAAAGAGTTTAACGAAAAATAAAGTTTTAAAGATGTTTTAGAGATAATCGATAAAAAGCCATAGAAGTTAAATACGATTTTTGGTACATTTGTTCGATACTATGGATAATTAAGCTTAAATATATTCATATTGTATTATTTATATTAATATTAGCAATATATTTCGATATTACTAGCTTAGGAATATCAATAACCGATATTTTCGATGATTTAGAATCGATATTTTTGTGATATATCGGACTTTTCCAATCGAAATACTCAAAAATATTGTTCCAAAAAAAAGGGTTTCTCAAATTCGAAATAAAAGGAAATTTACTCTCACTTACATCGGCTTGATGAGATGGGCGTTGGCCTTGAAAAAGGTGTTCACCACCCGAGTGGCCTGTGTCCGAATCCCCAGATCGTTGGCCACCATCAGCACATTCTCGGGCTTCAAGTCGGTGTGTATTATGAAGCACTGCATATGGATATAGTACAGTCCCTCCAGCACCTGAAGGGCAACCTGCTTGACATTCCGCAACGGGAGTCCATGGTAGCGCGAACGTTGAATCAGCTTCAGGAGGGTATCCCCGAGGATCTCGAAGACCAGGCACACATGCGTACCGTGGGTGCCGCTGAGGCTGAAGTGATCGATGAGCTGGACGAGGCGCTTGCGCAGTGGATGCCAGTCGGTGACGGATATGGCCCGGAGTAGCTCGATCTCGTCGCGGGCCGTCTCTGTGAAATGATCTGCCGACTTGACCACCTTGATGGCGCAATAGCGCTCAAGCTGACTGTCGAAGCACATCCAAACGACGGAGAAGTGGCCCCATCCCAGCTTGTGCATGGCATAGTAACGATCTTTGAAGACATCGCCCACCGACACTGGATGATAGCCACCGACCTTGTACTCTCCCGGACTCTCCTTCTGCATGAAATCAGAGTCATAGTCGTCCAAATGCAACTGATTGGCCTCATCATCCTGCTCATAGCCATTGTCATCTTCATTGACATCGCTAACATTGCTGTTGACCTCATCGTTCTCATCGTTCTCATCCTCTTCATCCTCTTCGTCCTCTTCGTCCTCTTCGTCCTCCTCCTCATCATCATCATCATCATCGTCGTCGTCCTCGACTTGCGGCAAAGTGGAGCTCACTGCCAAGCCGGTCCCCGAATACATTGTTCGGCTTGTTAGCTGGTCAGGTTCTGTATTCGAATTGGATAACTCCTCGCCATCACTCTCATTTAGCGGTTGTCCAGCAGCAGTGCCGGCAGCTCCATTGGAGAGCTCCTGGGTCGCCTGGGACAGACGCTCTGGCTGCTGCTGTCCCTCTTCAGCTGTTGGCGACTCTAACTGGGCCTCCATTCCACTGCCGTCCCGATCACTGGACGACTCTGAGCTAAAGCTAAAGAACTCTTCGTCTGTGGTATCCGACATACCTGCTTATTATAGATTAGGAAAGATTTAGAAATGTAAAAAAAATACGTAGCTGCTTTTGATGCGCACAGGACGGAGACTCACAAAATAATGAGGGGTCTGGGATTCTACCTACAAGCTTCAACTGACAGTCGGTCAAGGCCTACTAGATTCTCCAAATTCGTTATATATTTTTATATTTTCATGGATTTAATAATGAATATAACATAAATATTTAATAGATTTAACTTGGTATGTGTCGCGTTTCTGAATTAAGTGCCTCAACAATTGATTACATAGGGAAATTTAACTAAAAACCATTGTAAAAAATTGCGGAACATTCTTGAGGTTTACTTTCTACTAAAGAATCATAAATTTAAATGGAAAATAAATTACAGTTATATACTTTCTTAAGTTTAAGGCTTATAGGTTTTGAAAAGATTGGAAAAAACATTTTTTTAATTATGGGTCATATCAAAAAAAACATTAACATATACTTATAACAATATAATATCTCTTAGTTTAGATCTATAAAACGTTTAACAAAGTATCTTTTAGATCGTAATATAGAAATTGGAGAAGCCCAGATCGAACGACGACCGGAAAATTATTAAAGAAATATTATAACTTTATCGTTTTCCATTATATTTGTATGTCCTTTGGGATATAGCAATTTTTTATGACTTCAGAAGTACAGATTTTTATTTTTATAAAAATCTAATGATTATGCTATAGGAACAATAGGAAATGTTATAGAAAAATAAGACAAAAATCGCCATAAGCTTGGTTTTCGAAGTTAGCTTTCTTTCTTGCTCAATCTAGCCAGTGTTACCGTTTGGTAACTGCTTGGCCTCTGGTCACACTTATACATATAATATCGAGCGTCTAGCGTTGGCAAGAGCAATTGGCACAACATGGTCAGGTCTTACACACACAAATGTAGTTCTTTAATGTCTAAGTATTGCCTGGGCACCACTGGCTTAAGCCATAAAGTTGGGTGGTTTTATGCTCAGTAAAGACTTCAAGATATTTTTAAAAACAATTTGTACAAATATCACTTACGCGACCTTTGGTCTCTTCTGGAGCTGGAGTATGAGACTTCAACGGAGGCGATACGTTTCATACTATAAAATACAATAGTTTTTTAGTTTAACACGTTTCTTTAGGAATTTTCAATGTGGCGCGCTTAAACGAAATGCCGGCGAGTTAATATTTGAGGTCCGAAACAACTAGTCTCCAGCAACAATTTTGGCCAGGACTACTAAGATGCTAAGTTTTATTAATACCTAGACAAAAATTAAGGTTTAACATAGTATTGTTATTTTATGTTGAAAATTCAAATTTTGAAATTGTGGCAAGGCTGAATATAACAGGAGTTTGTCCTCATAAATATTGCATAACATTATTTTGAGGTGTCTAAAAGTATGCAATTACTTATGATTTTTTTTTTAGACTTTAAGGGGGTTGCATACTTTTATTTGTTATTATATTTTAAGACCTTGTAAAAGCTATTAAAATCAGGTAGCTAGAATTGGTCCAGCAATTTAGCTAGCTATTTAAAGTAAATGTACTTAATTAATAAATAAACTAATAAGACACTTGAAATAAATGGTTAACATTAAATTTATGGTTTATGGTCATTGGAAAATATTCCCAGCATTTTCCAGTTGAAAAAAATAATTTAAGAGCACGTTTAAGTTTCCTTATTTATTGTTTTTATATTTTATATATATATTTTTTTAATATTTTTATATTTTTGTATGTATTTTTATGTATTACTAATAGATTTAAAAATTCATGTACATATGTATATTTAAGAAGCACATTTCCATAAATTATATATATATTTTATGTATATTCATAGCGTAAATAGTTAATAGTAATTATAACAATAATTAACTATTTGTTTGTATTACTTAAATATATTTTTATACGCTTTTGTATTGATTAAAAAGAATGTATATTTAAGAAACAGATCTTCATAAATGATATCTTAAATAGAAAATATAAAATATGATATTTAAGATCTTAAAATTTATTTTTGTTATTATTTATTGTTATTATATGTTATTTCTTCTTCTTTTTGTATATTAAATTATATTTCATATCTCTTAAATTCATTAAAATACTTGTGATAATTTAAGGAATTTATATACATTATGTATATCTTAAATAGAAAATAGTAATTATGGCATTTATTATGCCAAAATGTCTTTATTTATTGTTATTATAAGTAAGGTAGTCTTTTTTAATATAAAATAATGTATTTTTGTATATTGATTTATTATTAATTGATTTAAAAATGCATGTATATTTTAGGAACACATTTCCTTGCATTATATCTTAAAGAGAAAATAGTAATTAAGGATTTATGACTCCATTTATTGTTATTTTAATGTGTCTATTCTTTTTCATTAATGAAAAATATTGTATATATTTTAAAGTTATAAAAAACTTATGTATATTTTAGAAACTCGTAGTCATAAATTAGTCTTTTAATTAAATGTTAAGCATGGAATTTTCTGGAATTTCAGTCCAGGAAAAATGTCGAAAAAATGTTGATATTTCCTCTTAGAGACCTAGACCCTTATTTATGTGGGCCTGTTCCCCTTTTTCTCCTTTTTTTGACAATTAAGCCAGCACTTGATAATATTTTTGGCTGTGCCCATTTCTCTTTATTTTATTTATTTTCATTTTGATATTTTTCAAATCGAAATTGCTGTGCAATTGAGGGCGAAAATCCTTTGTGTCCTTTCCGGCGTGTGCGTTGATTTGGAAAAATGCTATTTTGAGGCAGTAGTCAGAAGCCCACTAACCCAGTAACCAGTTGGCAGTTTACAGCGCGATTGAAGGGATTATCAAGGGATCGTGTGTTGTTATAGTGGATGGTGAAATTGTTGCAAAATGCACATAGGCAGGCGCCTGCACACACATGGCAGGAGGAGGAGTCAGCATGTCGTCGGCCTGGTAATGGGCATGTCCTTGTTGTTCCTCAGGTGCTTCAGCTTGGACAACAATAGCTCCCATTGATCCGATCCCCTATTCCCCTTCTGTTTGTATTTTGATTGCCAGCTTAACATGCTCTCGTGTGTGTACTTAATTCATTTTCACCAACTTCTTTTTTTTTGGGGGAGAATTTTCCGAAAAAATTGAGTAAAAAACTGAAGAGAAAAGTTACCCCTACCGGAGGGAAATCGCCGCGCTGCTCTATATTTGCTCAGTTGTTTAAACAAATTTTCCGCTTAGGGTTGCGGATCGACCTCCTGTTTGCACACAATGGATTTCCATTTCGATTTTCCTGCGTCGCTGCTGCTGGCTTAAGTGAAAATGCCAAGTCAAATATTTATTAAAAAATTCGATGGCGCTCGGGGGGGACAGTTTTTGATATTGAAAGCCACGGAAAAAAAGAGGTTTGCCGGTTCCCAAGCGCAACTTAAACCAACCCCCTTCTTTGTCGAAAAAATCTTGTTTGTAATTAGGGAGTTTTCCTTATCATTCTTTCCGCGAAAGGCCAAGGCCTCCCTCCCTCCCTTCGTGGGCATTGTATCTTCGCCAATTAAGCGTAATTTCAAGTGTCCCATTCCTCACAACGGGTTCTTCGGCAACTCCTTAATGAACTGTTTATGTGTGCACACAATGGAGGAAAATTTAAATAAATTAATGGGAGATTTTCCGGGTTTTTTTTTGTCAAGCTGGTGGGTGGGTGGGTGTGTAGGTCTGCCGAAAGCCAGGCAATAATGAGCAATGCTAGGGCAGTTTTTTTGTTGTCAACTTATTTCCCTAATAAGCACTTGCAGATGGGAGTGAAAAGCTGGAAAATTAGGCTTTTTTTATTAAGCCATTTGCACACACCCCTTTTTCAGGGCTTTTGTTATGTGCATTTTGGATTTTTCCAACAGGAAATGGTGTAGTTTTTTGCGTTGTTTGGGATTATTATATTTCTCTAATTATTATAATAACTCTCTAACTATTATTATAACTTATGCTTATTTTAAAATAACTAAAACAAGTAGGACATAATATAAAAAAGGGAATAAACTATAAAAACTTTTATTTAAAATGGTAAAATGCATAGGAAGATGTATCTTTCTGTTATTGCTCAAAGGTTCATCAAAAGATAAACCTCCTTGAGCCTTATAAAACCCTTGTACCCTATAGATTATTAGTCAATAAATTGTAATATTTAATATATCAAGTATATATTATTTAATTTCACTTTCATAACTGTTTAAAAGCATTCCAATTAATTATATTAAGCACTTTTTCCTTAAACAAGGAAAAAAAAACCCTTGAACAATTATCAAAATAGGATTATTTTATGGTGTAGTTTTTTGCGTTGTTTGGGATTTTTATATTTCTCTAATTATTATTATAACTCTCTAACTATTATTATAACTTATGCTTATTTTAGAATAACTAAAACAAGTAGGAAATAATTAAAAAAGAGAATAAATTATAAAAATGTTTATTTAAAATGGTAAAATGCCTAGGAAGATGTATCTTCCTGTTATTGCTCAAAGGTTCATCATAAGATAAACCTTCTTTAGCCTTATAAAACCTTTGTACCCTTTAGATATTATTCAATAAATTTAAATATTTAATATTTCAAGTATGTATTATTTAATTTTACTTTCGTTAATATTTCAAGTATATATTATTTAATTTCACTTTTTTAACTATTAAAAAGAATTCCAAATAATTATATTAAGCACTTTTTCCTTAAACAAAATAGAAACCCCTTGAACAATTATCGAAATGGGATTATTTTGACATTTTTGAGGCAACGAAAGATCTTCGAAAAAAAGGCGAAAAAACAGCCCAAGTCAGCGCCAAGCTTGGCAGCTGATCCTGATCCAGTTCCTCATCCTAAAATTCCCCGCTCCCTCGCCTTTGGCCAGGTTCTCAAGGATAATGAGCAACGTAATTGGCGCATTTTTGCTGGATTTTGACAATGTTCAAGAGACGACAAAAGGAGACGAGACGAGGCGGGCAGCTGCAATGCCAATTGGCACACAATAAAGCGGCGGCACATGCCACACAGCCAAAAAAAAAAAAAAAAATAGAATAGAATATAAAGAACACACTCTGACGGAAAAGGAAGGAGGAAGGAGGAAAAAAATATATAGCAAACGGAGACAGGACTCCCGAGGACGTACATAACTGCACATTGACAAAAAAGGAAGCGTCGCAACACAATGGAGAAGTGAAAAATCTCCGACGGTGGCAGCAACACCCAAAGGACAGCTGTCGGCGACGACTCCATCTGTTTCTTACCTATGCCCTCCTCAATCCCCTCAAGACTCATCATAATGATCTTTTGCATATCAGGGAACTAAGGTGATCTTTGACACAACACTTGATGATATTAAAAAGACAACGAATGTCTTATGAATTAAATGATAAAATCATTGAAAACTCTTAGATTTTTAAGGATTAAAAAGGAGTTAAGAAGTGCATATTTTTTGGCTGATTTTGGGTCTTAAGTTCGTTGATTTAATTCGCTTTAAATAGGATTTTAACCAAAGATATATATCGGTTTCGATTGCCAGCAAAGAAACCTCATCAGTACTCCTTTTCTCACTCAGTACTCATTGAATATTAAATATAAAGACACCCTAGGAAAACTTCTGATGAACAACACATTGTAGTGTTCCCCTAAAAATATGATTTATCTCATTATCTTTTTCTGTTTTCTCTTTCCTAATTATAATCATTTAAAATTTAAGAGAAAAGGGTTTCCACAAATAAGCTGAAAGTAAACTTTATCCATTACGCGCGACTACGCGGTCAATCGGTAATTGGATTAGGCCACTCCGTGCAACCCTTTCCTGCCGCACAGCATCCTCCTTGCAGCATCCCAACTGTTGACCCTCCTCTGACCCCGTGCGACCTTTTTGGTGGAATGCATTGGCCAATCAAGGAATGGCTCTTTGGCTGCTGATGCAACCCAACGAAAAAAAAAAAAAAAAGAAAAACACGGGAAATTAATTAAGAAAACAGACGGGGCAAACCCGTCGCTCGCATCTCCCTCTTGCTCTCTCTCCCTCTCTATAAAGTGTCCTTGTCCCATAACGGATTTTATTACATGTAAGTTATTTACGCACACATCACTGAGCACATCCTAGCCCATCACAAGGATGCTCTGACCCTTCCTTGGGCATTGGCAGCAAGCTTGCAGCAAAAGCCGGGAGCAAGGATGGCCATTAACCCGTTGCACAGAGACCTTTTCTATTAGTATTATTTTTATTATTATTATTATCATATGAACATATATATTTTATAGGAAAGGATAAAGATAATTTCCAGCTATAAAATGACACTTCCTTCCTTCACAATCATAGATTTTTCCCCAGCCTTTTAATGCGGTTTTTCCTATAAAGATAAAGGAGTCGTGGGAGTCATTGGGTGCTGGCTTGGTCCATTTATCACGCCATTCAGGATGCGCGGCAGGATGTGCTGCAGGATGTGACATTGCATAAACTGGGCCAGCTAGCCACATATCCTGGCACTGTCATTGTACCCGCTTGATGCTCCACAAAACCTTATCGAATCAAAAGGATGAATGGCGCACACACACAGGATGCGCAGCTGTCCGGCGGGAAGTCACAGGACAGCAGTGTCACCGCAAAGTTCGCGCCCATGTCGCGGCCGCTGTAATCCTTTAACTGTCACAAAAACCAAAACAAACACCAGAGTGACCGGGTGACCGAGTGACCTCTTCATTACACGGCGACAATCTTGGCGGGTCAAAAAAAAAGGGGACGACGACGACGACGGTTCATCGGGTCGGAAAATTATGCAACACGGCGCTGCCTCGGCGGGATTAGCGCAATGAAAGGATATATGTATTCCCTATACACACGGGATACCCGGTTCCCGATTATTCCCAAGCCCAGGAGCTGACTGACCCCTCTCTCTCTGCTCTTGTTTTTATTGCTTTGTGTCGGACAATTGATTTTGTGACATAAATTTTGGTGTAAACAGCCTTTGGTCAGCTCCGTGTCAGGCAGGGAGATTGAGATTGCGATTCAGATTCCACCCCGCCGCGGCCAGCGATGGAGTTGTCAATGGAGGAGACCATAGTACATAAATCAGGGCGCAGTCCCTGTGATATATGGTCCATGGATAATGGATCTCTATAACTATAATAATTACATCTATCTCAGCGTTGTGTTTGCAGAGCCTTCAAGAGCATTTGCGAACAAATGCTGTCGCCATTAATGTTCAGATTTAGATTGAAAGTATCTTGTGGGGTTTAAAGTGTAACTAAAGGGGGAAAAAAAAGGGGAGTGAGTGATTAAATAAATTAATGGGTTCTTCTTTGCAGATATATATATATAAATGGGAAGTTTAAATGTTTAAATTATTAAAAAGAGGCTCCAGAGGAAATGTATCTTTAATGTATCTTTTAAAGCAAGTATTTCTTTTTTATTCAAAAGCATAAAACCCACACAAATCAGCTAAGAAATCAAAGCTTAATTAATTGTATGAGTTATAAAATTTTTAATTATATAGTTTTTTATGTTAAAAATATCAAACATTTCAGTTAAGTGAAAACCAAGTGAAAACCCTCACAAAAACTATAATATTTCAGGCAGTTAAAGCAAACAGTTATCGAATCTGGTGGCCTTGGCAACCGCCCTTCAACTTTATGGAGTTTTTGTAATTATGCAAGGACCTTTCTGGCTTCCTGTAAGTGGAAACACAACATGCCACGAATGCATTAGAACCCGCTCGATATGCAAACATATAATTGAAAACTGTCAACGTCTGACAAATTTCCCGTCGTAAAACGTTGCGGCTAACCCTAAATTAACCCAACAACTAAACAAACCCCACACACACAAAGTCATAAAGTTCTGATCGACAGTCCAGTCCAGAGCAGGTCCTTCGAGGCCGAGTCCTTGGGCCGTGTTAATGTGTTAGGCGCGTGGGTTAGGGCTACAGGGTGGTTTGAGTTTGACTTGCAATTTGCCGATATGAATCTAGCGTTGTACTTTTGACAGTTTATCATTATGGTGGCGCGATCCTTGACCCTGCCTCGGACCCAGGACCTGCTCTCCTGCTGATGGTTGGTGGTGGGTCATCCGGTAGCTGGTCATTTGCGTTTTATTTTCGTGTTTTTAATTGATTTTCTGCACTTTCAGTCATTAGTTTTGGAAAGTCAGAGGTCCCAGATAAGTCGGTTGCGATAGCAGGACCATGATTAATGATTTCTTATACGAAAAATAGTATATTCGTCAATTGATTATAAGAAAAGTATTTTATAACTTATACTTATAGCTAAAATATACTTTAATTTAAGGATGTTTAAGTTTATTTAGATTTAATACTTCCAGAGCAGGGGTGCCCAAAGTCCTGACTCTTGAGGAAATCAATTTATTTGTATGCAGAGCATGTAAACAACGCACCAGTGTACTTTTGTGGCGAAATCTGGCTTTTTTTTTAGTTAAGAAGCTCTTGTTTTAGTCATAGCTTTTTATTAAGATATATTAAAGATATGGTTAGCTATTTTTTTTGCTCATATCTAGCCACTTTGTTCTATTTCCTATTTACACAAATGCAATTATAAGCTGTCAATGTATTGCCTTCCTTTTATGAATTTATTTAAAATTAATTATAAATAAATAAATAAAAAGCCCTAATAAACTAAGTCAAAACTTATAAGATTTAAGCTAAGGAAATATTTCTATAAGGATTTCTATCAGTATTCCGACTTTGCGTATAGATTTCCTATATTATTTTCCAGATTACTCCGACTTTCCTTAAAGATTTCTTATATTATTTTTCAGATTAGGCATAGTTGTGATGTCCAGACTTACGTGGTATATCCTTAAACCCAGCTCCTGCTCTCCTTTTTGGGCTCGTTCTCAAGTCTTCCCTTATGGGTCCTTTGTGTTTCCTTATCGCTGCACACGGCGCGCCAAAAATAAATCAGAAATATGCGAAATAATTCGCACACTCTGCCGTCGAGATTTATTATTTGGCAAACACACACACACACATAAATCTCAATCTGTCGGGGCTGAGGACGAACAAAAAAAAAAGAACTGCGAAATGTGAATTCGAAAATGAAAACGAAAACGAAATCATTGTGCCAAAATCAAAATTTAACCGCAAATTAGGCAATAAACAATGGCTAAAGCGGTCATGGGTTAATACGTTTAGCATCAGCAGACAACCACCGTGCGCAGACTCGAAAGGGTTAAGCGCAAGGGGTTAAGGGTTGGCCTCCTCTATGTATATATATTTTTTAAACGTGCGAAAAAAGATGCTATTGATGATCTGTGTGTGTGCTCTCGTTTTGCCTGCCTGCGAATTATTGCACAAAATGCTGCAATTAAAAAAGAACATTTTTGAAATATGTCACCGATTTCAGGATAAGCGCCATTTTACGAAAAAATAACGTTTTTCCTTTTCTTTAAAAAAGAAATTAAATACGTAAGCTTTCTTAATCTATTTTAGTTATAAATTACAACAATTTAGACTACAAAATGGGGAATTTATGAAATTTATTCAGAAGTCTTCAAGGTTCTAGCGTCAGTGAGGAAATTTCCTAAAATAATTATAATTACACAATTTCTTTTAGAGTTTTTAGGAAACACATACTTTCTTCAAATATTTTTAATGTACATTTATACATAAATAACCTTTATTATTATGGTTACCCCCCCTAAATTGTTTATGAAAAATAAGTACAATATAAGCGACATATTAAAGGGACACACAGGCCGGAAAATGATGCAGTTTTTAGCTAAACAAACATGCACGGACATGCCATATGGGAGGTGGCGTCGTCCTTTAACCGTAATTAGGGCGCTGGTTACAATTAGCGACGCCTGCAACTGGACATTAGGTTACCGAGAAGAAGCGGAGACAAAAGAAATTACAAAGAATAAGGAGGAAGGCACCCAAACATCATTTTTTTTAAGGGAAATGGAAATGGTGTAAGAAGAAGACGAAGAAGAAGAAAATCCAGGCCAAGGCCGCCGCGGGCTAATCAATTACGCGAACGCAACTTTAAGGGTACCCTCTGTCTCTCCGATAACTTTTACATTTTATTCAAATTTAATTGCAGCCATGCATTAATTTCGTGCAGGAAGGAACCTGATCGCTGCGCTGTCAAACGCTTGACAAACTTACCATCCCGGGGTTGACATGTGTGTGTGTGTGTGTGTGTGCGTGTGCGTGATGTGAGGAGGATTGGATCGACGGATGGGCATCGGATCCCATGGATTCCGTTCCCATTTGAGAATAATTTGCATTTCTAACCCTTTTCTTTGTCTAATGATGTGCGCAGACGCACACACACCTAAGAGTCGCGACGCGACGCGTCTTCGCCGCCTTGCGGTCACACACACACACACACACCGTAGTCGCTACCGCGTCGGCGCACCATCCCGTTATCTATCTCTCTCGCTCTCTCTCTCTCTCGTATACTCACATGGGGACGCTCTTTTTTGGGTGGCTTTCTTCGTGAAATTAATTGCGGGAATCCGGGATTTTATTTGGGTAATTTTCTTTACAATTAAATATGCAAATGGGCGACGCACTAAACGATTGTTTTGTGAGGCGTTTGTTGCCCTCATTTGCGCGGGCTCCTTTTGTTGTAGTTTTTTTTCCCCAGGATGCTCCTCCGTTTCCTTGTGCTTCCTCACTCCACTTGACAGACAGCCAAATGGGCGTGTTCCAATCTTCCAAAACAGGAGGGCTCTGCACTAAAAATTGCATAGGAAATGAAATGGAATGAAATCTAATGCATAATCTGCAGTTTAATTTAATAGATTTTTAGTCTTGTTTTGTTGTTCGATAAAAAATTGATTTTCGTCACTTCCAAAAAAAGCTACATGCACTTTGCAATAGCTCATCTGCATTTTTACATTTTTATATATACAAATAATCTTATTGTTCGATTACAAGCATTTATCATGATTATAATGTGTTTATATTTATTATTATTGGTTATACATTTTTGTATAATTGATTTATATTATTATTAATTATTAATCCTTTTGGCGTTCATAACAGATTTTGACCACGTGCTGGCTAACACATCATTATAGATTTGAAAGGTCGCCAAAACAAACACCTAGATTTTCTTTTTATTTTTCTAATTTCACATGTCAAATAAAACTATAAATTTTTTATTTGGAATAAGAAATTTATTTATATACTTTGTGTACAAATTAATAAATAGTTATTGTGCATGATATGATATTTTCTGCTCTTTTTATTTAAATGAAGTTGTCTAGATTAGTTCTCTTTTAAACTTTGCCTTTCAACAAATAATGTTTAAATTTTGTGATTATGCTTAAGCTTTAATTACATACCAAATTAAAGTCAGGTAAGCTGTAGTTAGTAATTGTAAAAAATTATTTCTTATATATTATTTGCAATTATAACATAATAATTATAATAATAGATATAAAATATTAATATTAAACTCATTAATAAGGCATTTAAAAATATTAAAGTTCGAGTGACGTGTGTAACGTCCCTGCGCAGTCACCACGTGCTCTACGGCGTTGCCATCTAGTTTTTCGCAGGTGCCCTATTCTACCAAATGCCCAAAACGCGATTTATTTATTTAAATTAATACGCAGCTTAAGCTAATAGAAAGTAATAACAAAAACTCAGCTTAACACCGATCTTTTCAAATAAGTATTTCCTGCTGTTCCATGTTTGAGATTAGAATTTTGAGAGATTTCGCTTCAGCCCGGTAACCTGTGAATTTCCACAACTCCAGATTATTGGTTAAGACAATGAATATGGCATTTCTCTTAACTGTTTTATGATCTCATTCCGTGTCCGTGTTTATCTCTTCCAGATACCGATCGTGATCCCTCCCAGAGAGCTTCATGCAAATCGAATGCCGATTTCTATGGTCCCCAGACTTTACTGGCTCCGGCTCGAGAGTTTGGACTAATTAAGTGTCGAAAGGATTACCAACGCCTACCCATGGTGCTGATGGTGATTTACGGTCTGTTGTAGGCGGAGGGGAGTAGCTACCTGTCGGCTGATCCTCATTAGCATGAGACGACACCGACGACGACCTGCACCGGAGGAGGGAGAAAGGTGGCATCTAATCCGGCTGAGCGCGCGTGTGCCATTCATTCACAGATCTCTTCCTCCTCCATTCACCTCGGCCTCATTCACACATGTGCGTTTGTATCTCTCTCCTCTGATCTTCTCCTGATCTCATCCCATTCTAATTTCCAAATCTGTTCCATTCTTCTCCTGGCCAGGCTTATCCCTGTGTGCAATTGCTTTCGTATTGCAGGCGAATCCTGCAACTCTCGTTTTTGTCTCCAGAAATCCTTTCCACGTTGCACAATGCCATTGGGATTGGGACTGGAAATTGGGATCTTCTGCAGCTGCCTGGTGGCGGAGTACAGTGTGGGTGCCAGCTCCCAAAACATTTGCATCTGGCTTAAGAGAACCAATCTTAAGACTCTTTGTTTGCTGATTCTTTTTTTGTTTTCTTTTTTGTTTTCTCCTTTTTTGTCCAAGCAACCAGCTGTCCCTTCATGGCAGTGATTGACATTGACAAAGAAGAAAATGTCACAGAGTTTGGGGGGGATTTAATTAAAGTATATATACATAAATCTTTCTATAACAAGAAATCTTGATATTTCCTTTAAGACACCACTTGATCCAAGCATGGCTTGTGGTCTCTGTAATATCTTCATTCGATTGCCTGGCGCCTGTCAGCTGCACTTGGTGGTCACGTGGTCACGTGGTCACCTCAATTTTGGGCCCATCAAACGGGCGACTAACTCGTCTAATTGGCCCACGCGAAGTACTGCCACATACTACCACTTCAGCCTATCGTAATTGGATCTGGATCTCTTGCTTTTTTGACTGCGTCATGTCACATGTTTTTTTTTGGCTAGAGAGGGGCACGGAAAAACAAAAAAAGGGAAAAGGACTCACGCGTATCGATGTCCCCGCGGACATTGTTGATGCCTCTAGAGTCTCTCGATCCCTTGAACCTTGCCAACCCTGAGCAATTTATTGCTCAATTTATATTTGCTTAGACTGCCAATAGTTCAATAATTCATAAATGCAAGAAGCTATCGTGTGTCCTGGGAATTTGCATAACCATGATTTGCATAAGGCACAGCTGCTCCTGCTGCTGCCTTCGACTTGGCCACATCCATCCCATTCGGGAGGAGGCAACTCCTTGGCGCGTCAAAAGGTGTGAGCGCATGTAATGAAAGTGGCTGTTGTGACTCTACCTGGGACTTTCTTTGCATATACCTTTACCGGTATCCGGAATTTGGAAATCGGGAGTCGGCAGTCGGTATACGGTGCTCGTTCTGTTGTTGTTTGTTCTCCGTTGTTTTGATATGTAAGTTGATATATGATATTTGATTTCTTGGCGAGAGGCGAGAGGAGAGACGGGTGGAGAGACTTTTCTGGGTGTCGCCGGGTTCTCAACTTCAATTATGGCAAATGGCAAGCACAGGGCTAGTTAGGCGTAGTTATGGGTTTTCATCATTCTCCATCTGCTGCTTATTCTTATTCCGACTTCCCTTACTTTTGGTTTTTTGTGTTTTTTTTTTTTGCATACCCTTGAATTTTGTAGGAATTTTCTATTATTATTTAATAATATGTTGCCTGTAAAGGAGGTTTTAAGGGGGAGAGTTAGATATCAATGAGCTTATTTAATATATTAATATTTTTAGCACCTTAAGTTAGGTTTCTTTCTATGCTAAGTAGCTACTTCTGGTTTCTATTAGTTGACCTCAAAAAACCACTTGGGAATTATAGTGGTTTTAAAGAGCTTTCAAGTTAATTTTGAATATTTATTATAAATATTTTTCTATGAAATAAAAACCAACATAGATCTGACAGGGAATTCCAAAAATTCCATCAAAAAGATAGTTCTAGAATCTATATCATCAAGTTTCTAGAACATTAAGTAATGGATTCATCAGTATCTGTTAGCTGAGCGCCCTCTAAATAATCACTTGGGAATTCTAGCGGTTTTTATTTAAGACTCATAAAAACCGCTAGAATTCCCAAGTGATTATTTAGCTCATTTTTATATTTCAGACAGTACAGACAGTACAGTATATATTAAGTAAGACACATCTTTAATCATTAATATTTATTAATATTTATTCTAAATCAAACAAAAGGTTGCATAAACTACAACATTATTCTAAATATTTCCCTAAGATACATAATAAAAACCAGCATAGAACTGCCAGGGTATTTCCAGCTCCCATCAAAGTTAGTTCTTATATTTTTGTAAATTTTATATTTAAATATATTCCTTTTTTTATTTTCGCCAAGTCACAGCTGCCTCCCTCTCTCTCTCTAGAATTCTATGCAAAATAGGAATAGCAGTGGGTACACTGTCCATATGGTCACATGGCCTGGTGCAGTGCAGCGCTGAAAGAGATCACTAGAGCGTAACACACGCTAGCTACCATGCCTGTCTACCTACCTGTACCAGGAGACAGGACAGGATGCAGAGCAGGACTCACCCCCCAGCCAAGGAGAGCGGCGACTTCTGGAGTGGAGTGTTGCGCCTAGAAAAATTTGTTTGCCAAAAAATCAATTCAAGTGCGCGAGCGAAAAGGAAAATCAAGAAAGAAAAGGATCACACATCAGTTGGCATTTGTCACCCTTTCGGGATTTTCTTTCTCTTAGTGCCATTTCCCATCCGCGTTTCCCTCCATTAGTTGCGGAAATGCGGAAAATTGCAAATGATTCAATTCTAATCCGCCGCTTGTCTCATTTAAATTTTTGCACACACTTCAAGTGAGTTTTGTTGTTTTCGTCTCTTTATCTCAGGCAAAGGGTTCTTCGCGGATCCTTTTGGATGATTTTGTCACATCTCTTGGTGCTGTCAAGTGAGCCGCACTTAATGAAGTAGCAAAGGGAGCAAAGGCAGGAGGAAGATCGCACAAAGATTGCGCCGATTCAATCGCTCAGGGTTTTCGCACGGACCCTGGGTCCGGGTCCGGGCACCGAGCCTTTGGCAATTGTTATAATAATATTTTCAATGACATGACAGTCCCATAGATTTGCATTAATGATATGCGGCCCTGGTTAGGGCTCCGACTCGGGCTCGATGATGTGCAACATTTCGTATGTCCTGCCTTTTGGGAACAGAAAGGGTTGTTGCTGCTGCTGCTCTGCTGCTCTAGTACCTTCTTGATCCTGACTGAGTCCTTTGATGGGTTTGAAGATGAAGAAGTGTTGGCTGCGGAATATTGGCAATTATGATGATGCATGGCGATATTATGCAGAGAGCGGGCTATGCAGATCACTCGATCCCGCGGCGGGGGGAGTCTTAATCCAGATCTAGGACAGCCCATAAGATTGATTATGTCGCAGGACTAGGTTAAGGTTTAAGGTTTTCGGTTCGGAATATACATACATATTTATGGAAATGATGCCATCCTATCTTTTTTTTTTGAGAAGGAAAACTGATTGATTATTTTCCCTGGGTTGCCTGATTATGAGAGAGCGCGGGTTTATATTGAAATTAGGCGTTTTCCAAGCCGCATCCTTGGCGTATCCTTAGGCAGAGAGATGGAGATTTTCGGGGTTTCCTGTGGAAGAAATTACGATTAATTATTTATGTAAAATATATATGGGATCTTTGATTTGGTTGGAAGGCTTGTGAGAGGTTTTTTGAAATAAATATTAATAGCTTAAATCATTTTCTTTCCTTTTAAATTGTTTAATTTATATATTAAGGATGTCTTAACTATACAGGAACTACTAAGGTTAGATTCTCTCTTATTTTTATAATATTAATAATATATATATATATATATATATATATAATGTTTTTATAATAATAATAATTTATTATCATACATTTTCCTATTTTATTTACTGCATTATTCAATTCTTCGACCTTCACCATGTATATTTTTTTTGCTAGATTTTCAGCTGTGACCACAGGGTCCAAGGACCTTCAACGAGGGCGTCTTCGTGGTGACCTTTACACCTGCCACTTGCCTTTGTGCTTGATGAGCGGTTTGGCAGCCCAAATAATATGTTATATGCGGCATAATTGGACCAACCAACCAAAAAAAAAAGAAGAGAAAAGTCAAGGCAAGCCGAAGGATCAGTCCTGACCAATGCCAGACTCTGAAGGACATTGCCCTCTATGGCCAACAGGTGAACTGTGGCATTTCAAGAGGGATACGGCTTGTTAGAAACGCGCTAGAAGTTCTCCCTAGAACATTTAGCACCTTCCAAACTACTCACAGGTAAGAAATGCCTTTTGTAATTGCCTCAAAAATATAAGGAACCAGTTTTGGGTCTAATAAATTAGCTAAAAAATAGAAAATATTAATTAATGTTAATATAGTTTGACTTAAAAAATAAAAATAAACTATTCTGATGAGGTAAAAGCTACAATTTCTTTGCTATTTATATATTTAAGTAACAATATGTTGTATCTCTTTCTTTCTAGTGGGAAATACAGGGTAAAGGGGGCGCCCGCAGAAGGCCAAACATAACTGTTAAACGTTAAATGTCCTTTTGTCTCCTGAGAGTACGTGTGTGTGTCCTTGTATGTGTGTGTGTTTTTGCACATGTTGACACATCGAACGGCGAGTGACGTTGACTTCCTGGCAGGACATGCAGGACATGCAGGAACCCTAACGGGGGAAGGCCACTCTACCCCTACGCCGTGTTTTTGCAACTGTTTTTGCGATCGATCAGGTCGCCAGGATCGCCAGGATCGCCAGGCGGCGATAATGGAGGAGGCACGCGTGCGTTCCCGGGAGACAGAGAGAAAGAGAGAGAGCACGAGAGACCAGGATGTGCGGGTCGAAAGGTGCATTAAATGGTGTGCCTCTACACCAATCTCCTCCTGCCTTTTGGCGTGACTTTTGTCACTGTCCAAAAATTAAGCGGGTGCCGGGCGGAGGCTCTATTATTTCTGGTTTCAATTTTCGCCACTCGAGAAACGTTTAAATCGCAATTAGAGTTCCATGCCCATCCCATGCCCGCCCGCTTTTACAGATTTTTCACAATTTTTCCAATTTTCTCAATTTTCTTTTTGTTGCAAACAAAAGTGTGCCATCGCAAATGGGTTTTAGATTGAGTGCAGATCACCGGGATTTAATTGTTCCATCACACCCATTATCCTGTGTCTGTTGCTGTCCACACAAGGACCATTTTATGGTGGAACATTTTAGATTAAAAAGTATATTTCAATTATCATTAATTGAAAGGTTTTAAAACATTTAAATAAACAGGTTTTTTTTTCTGATTTTTTGTTAAGTTTAAATTAGGAAAATCTTTAAGGTATATGTCTATATTCAGTGGTGATAAGGAAACAGCTGTATACAACTAGAGCACGGGTGCCCAAGGCCCTGACTCACAAGTCTGCCAATTTCTCAGGTTCATAGTATGCACAGAATGTAAACAAAGCACCATGATCATTCTGTGGCTAAATAAAGTCACTTTTAATAGCTTTTAATAGCTTTTTTTAAGCAATATCAAAGGCAAAATGTTATCTATTTAGTAGTAGACCCAAAAAATATAGTTACAACGATCCAATTCCTGAAATCCATAAACCTTTATAATAGCATCTA